>CAJUWN010001715.1:0-40174 GCA_910589765.1 Avena atlantica | reverse complement strand
TGTGTTGCCTTTGGGGACTAAGGATGCAACAAATGGTAAATGGTCTCCAAATTGGCACGGGCCGTATAGGGTTGACCAAGTTTAAGAGGGAACGCGTACATGCTTGAGGAGCTGGACGGCGTGAAATTCCAGTGGCGGTCAACGGTCAACATCTCAAGAAAATATTTCCCAAGCATGTGGGATGTTGGACAGTAAAATTGAGGGGCCGATACATGAAATCGGCTAAGTAAAAGCACGTAAGACGATGGACAGTAAGTAAAAATATGGGGCCCGCTGTTGATGAAAAATCGGCCGAATAAAACACAAAATATAGCCGATGCACGGTCATCGACTTAGGGGTTCACACAAGATACAAACAGATGCCAGCCTGCACGTACGAGCTACTGAAGAAATGCCTCGAGGGCGTGGAGGGCGTCAGCACGGATACGGTCCAACTCGGCGATTTCAGCTTTGTCATCATCATCCTTGCTTGTCACTATTGTTCGTTCAGGGCACGTTTTTCAATGGGCAATTGGAGATTTGGATCGCCCATTTTGAAGAAGAAGGACACAGGTCGCCCGTTTTGAAAGGGTCGCAGGTTACCGTTTGAAACCAAGAAGTGGCCGTTTTAATGTGCCTGAAGATGCGACCAAGTTTTGACCCTGTCAACGTTTTTTTCGGAGAAGCCGATGGGTATTCATCGGCTCTTTGCGATTTGACTTGTTTGACTGTATGCGTGCAGTATGTGAGAGCCGATACAGTTGTCATCGATTCTTGGAGCATCGTCCTATTTTGGCTATCGGCAAAATTAGGGGCGAACAAGAAAATCTTTGGGGAACAGATTCTCATTCATTTGAAAGATGATTGATTACAAAAGGATGGTCGATTACAAAAGGGATCCTGTTACTACTACTTGCTACTGGTTCCTAATCTAGCCGGAGGTCGTCGTCGCTTCGTCGCCGCCGTCTTGTGCGCTATCCTCGGCGCTGCTTCCAGCGTCGTCTTCGCTGCTGCTGCTGAAGAAGCCAGCAGGGGCCTCCTCGTCTCGTCGTCGTCATCCTCACTGTACCCGGTGCGGAAGTACTTCACCGGCTGGTACTCCTCGGAGGAGGTGTCCTCCTCTTCCTCCTCTTCTTCGGAGGAGTCGACGCCGTCCCAGGACATAGCGTCGTCGGTGCTGTCTGCCTCCAGTTCCCCATCAGCAAGGAACTGCAGGTCTTCTTCGCCGTCGGTCAAGGACGCGTCGTCCTCCGACCAAAAAGCGAAGTCCCAACCCCTCTCGTCCCACCATTGTGGGCGAGAGTGTTGTAACGCCGCCATCGGCGGGTGCTCTGGCGTCGGCTCTCGGTCGCTCATTGAGTTGGAGGCGTGGGAGGACAGGCCAGATGAAGCAGAGGAGGCCATGGCGGAGAGAGAGGGTTTTTTCGGCGAAGGAAGAGGGTTTTTTTGGCTACTGGAGGAAGATGGGGACTGCGAACTGCTCAGGCGAAATTAAATAAAGGGAATAGTGGAGAGACGGTTCAATGCCATAGCGGTTTCCCAGATTGCGCTGACAAAATCGTCAAATCCTGCACTGCGGAGGAGTTGAGAAGACAGGGCATCATGATAAGGGGTAGCGTGACGATTCTGTTCTGCCACGCATTCTGTCAACGCGCAACCCGATACAAAAAAAAACCCAGAGAGAAGAAAAAAACACAGAGTGGTTTTGGAATTATCATTGCCCAAAACCAGGGGGGCACGTGTTATCACCAATTTGGCCAACGAAGGAGATGGGCCGTGATCAAGATGGGCTTGGAAGATGCGTATATTCAACGTGTTGTTGGATCGGCTAGTGCGTAGAATTGGGCTAAATTGCCCGTGTATCTTGTATCATAGTAGGTTTTCGTTTCAGTTTAGGTTCCGTTTCAGTTTAGGTAAAGATAGAGTTGTAGAGTTATTCCAAAAGTAGAGAGTCTCCGGACTATAAATATGTACCTAAGGTATCGAGAAAAAGGAGGACAATCACGTTTCACAACAAACACAATCTCGGCGCATCGCCACCCCTTGTTTCTAGGGTTTTTCTCGGGTAAGTGCCATGCTGCGATCTAGGCAGATCTACTTATGCGTTATCCGGTGTTACTCGTACTAAAGCCTTGTTGATGGCGAGTAACACTATTATCACAGATTTGTTGGGGCTAGCATCAGTACTTTTCGCTATGATTGTTTAGTTATGCTGCCTCTAGCTATCTCGCGCCGCTTTGCACCTTTTCGCGGGTGTGAAGGTGGCATCTTGCTTGATCTTTACTTAGCCGATTCGATCTGTTATAGTTGTGCCTTGTTCATCAAGGTTTAGTTTAATATCTACGTGATCAGGCCTTACAAACGGATTGAACGATCCAGTAGTACGTAAGGACATGGCTTATTCGTTCTAGAGAAGTTGTTCCGGTAATTGACTTTGCGTTGGTTATTAGGCCTCCTCTAGGGTTAGTATCCTTCATCTTTCGTACATACCAGGCTCAATTACGTGTAGGACGTTCCAGTTACGTAGTGAAAACATTAAACTGTCGTAGATCGATTTAACTTGTAGTGATCAAGCAAAACCCCATGTTATCGTAGATCTAATGCAGAACCATGGGACAATCGGCTCTAGGAGCCGATTTACAGGGAAACTGGGAGCCGGTCACGGCTTGAATTTTACGTATACTTGTTTACCATGCAGGAAACCAATCGGAGCAATCCATCACCTCCCTGATCAGGTATAGGTCAGGTGGCACGCCCTCGAACCAAGCCAGGACGCGTGCGTGCCGAAGTTTTGCGCGGCCGTTGCCCGAGGGACCAGGGCCCACCAGCAGTTCTGGGAGCCTCCCGGCTCTTCGTGTTGCTCGTCGCTGCTCGCCGGCGAGTTTTGACAGGCAACAATTAGTTCTGAATCCATCTTTATAATCACCCTATTACGGTGTGACGTTTGATGTTATCAAGAAACTCTTCTGGTGTTTGATTGACATGATCTCATGGTCTAAGGATTAGGATCACTTCGTAAGTTGTTATAGCAATATAAACTCAATGACTTTGATCGTAATGCTATACTTCGGATGAATGTTCATCACACCATTACACTAATGTTGTGATCCCGTTATTAACAACATCCAATGTCCATGATCAGGAAAAATTGATCATCTTGTTAATCAACGAGCTAGTTTATAAGAGAGGCATAACTAGGAACTTTTGTTTGTTTATAAAACACACATGTATTAACGTTTCCGTATTAATACAATTATAGCATGGAAAAAAAACATTTATCATAAACAAGGAATACGATAATAACCACTTTATTATTGCCTCTCGGGCATATTCCCTTCAGTCTCCCACTTGCACTAGAGACAATAATCTAGTTTGAAAACTTTGCGTATTGAACATCTATGGCTTTCTGGTGTTCCATATACGCAATTGCAAGTGGTTAACATAATCTACGGATCTGACTCTTCAGGTCCGTGTGTATTTGCATGTCTTTGCGTCTTCACACATCACTCATTCTCCAATGAGATGGCATTGTATAAAATTTGGTCTTTCGGTGAGACCTTTAGTTCCTTGGGGTTACACCATGTCGATAATATTGTCATACAATATATCTTTAGTGTTAGCCCGTTGCGAACCACACCTTAGTTTGATAACAAACTTCTTGACAAAAATTCCCTCCTTTGCTGCTACTATAGCAGTCATATACTTAGCCTTTTGTTGTAGTATTCATCACAATGTCTTAAACTTTGGAATTCATCCAAATCCATCATGGAAACTTTCTTTCCATTTTATTGTGCCACCCATAGTTTAAATTGAGATAAACTTAATTTGTATCTTGTGACAAAACTAGTATCAATGTAAACGCTTTACAATGAACTATTTGTAATTGTTTGTCACCTCTACACAAATATATTCTTAGTTCTTTCAAAAATATCATAAGAATATCCTCACTATCGTCCAATGATCATTTTATGATTCATTCTGGTATATGCTCATAAAACTTAGAGCATAGGACATATCTGGATGTGTACATATCATGGTATGATTGATCAAACATTCTCGTGATTTCACTCATCAAGTGTCAAAGCACTTGAATCTTGTTTCACTTATCAAGTGTCGATACACTTGAATCTTCATTCAATTCCTTTCCATGCGACAAGAACCGTTTCTTGTTGTTTCTATATTGAACTCCTTCAATATCTCATATATGTACGTTTGGCACAACCATATTAGCGTCACAGTCTATCCACTATAGACATTCATGCTAAATATTCGGGTTTTGCCTAAGTTTTTCATCGAAATGAAATTCTTAACCTTTGTCAATAAATAGTACATTATTTCTAATCAATAAGATGTCTTCCACATAATGTATTAGAAATATTTCTCAGCGCTCCCACTTAATTTCTTGCAAATGCAAGCATCTTCATCGTCTCCTGATGAAAAACTCCTTTTTCATCATGGTGAAGATTCCAACTGCGCGATGCTTACTTTAACCATTGAAGTTTGCATGCCCTTTTAGCATCCTTTGAATTTAACAAAACCCCTTGGACCGTGTCATGTACACGTCCTAGGTAACCATTCTATTAAAAGAACTTTGTTTTGTTTATTCATCTACCATATGCCAAATTATATGTAGTAGTTGCTACTTTAATCCGTACAGACTAAATATCGCTATGAAAGATCAAATCTTGTCATAGTCAACTCCTTGAACATTGTCATAACATACTTTACAACATGTCGACTATTTCATAGATGTGAAACATCCATGTCTGTTTCTTTATAGATCCAAATACGACCGATAGGTTTTTACACCTTTCCGGAGGGTCTTCCAAGTTCAAAACTTGATTTCTCTTGTATGGAACTATCACGGATTTTATGGCTTCAAGCCATTTGACGGAGTCAGGGCCCATCATCGCTTATTTGCATGTAGTCGGTTCATCATTGTCAAACAATAATGATTTACTCTCAAATCTAAGTATCTGATTGTTTATCCGACCGACTTGGTTCAATAAGAACTTAGATCTCCGTGACCACAACCTTTGAGGTACATAATCTATGAGCATTATGGCAGCCTCCGAACAATTTCCGGCGCTGCGCAACTCAGCACATTTAGCTAAGGTTCGTTAACCTTATCAAAGTTCTATTGTCCTCCCACTTAACATTTATGAAAAATTTCTTCTTCAAGAAACTTCACGTTTCAAGCGACAAACACTTTTTGTCCTTGGTGTTATGGAGGAATAACCAATTGTTATTCGAAATAACCTATAAAGACATGTTCATCCGACTTTGGTTGTAAACATCTCACTTATGTTTAGCATACCAAAATTTAAGAAATGACAACTTGGGTTTTACCCCAAACCATAACTTCCATGGTGTCATTTCAATGGATCAAGATGGAGCTCTTTTCAGTGTAAAAGCGGAAGTCTCTAAAGCTTTAATCTTTTAAAACATAATGGCAGTTTTATAAATAACACCTTTGATCTAACCATGTCAAACAAGGTTTCATTACAAATCTCAAACACTCCATATTCCTATGGTGTTTCGGGATATGTAAATCTAGGTGTTTTGCTAAACTTGCAACTAAAATAAATCCCTTTATGATAAAATCATAATTCATTTATTTTCTTGTTACACTTGTAACTCAAACAAATCCTTTATGATAAAATCATAAACCATTTATTTTCTTGTTACAATGATTTTCCACTTCATCTTGAAAGCCTTTGAAAACGTTTTTCAAATATTTCATACTTCTTTCTCATTAAGTGAATATTCACTCAAATTTCCGGAGAAAGTATATGAAGTTGAAACCCATCGCTTACGACTACACATAATGGACTACATACATCGATATGTATAAATTCCAATATTTTAGTCGTTCGTTCTTCTTTGGCCTTTGAAGAAGTTTTAATTATCCCGAGGAAAGTCTCACAAGCGTCACTTGATCAAATCAAAGACTCCAAAAATCCATGAAAATGGAGTTTCTTCATGTTTTCTTTCTAATATAATTTAAACGGCGATGTCACTTCGTATGTGATCTTCCAATCATTTGTCTTGCGACATTTTAGCATTAGGCTTTATGGATGTGATTTCTCCAACTAGATTTGTAAATCATCCATCTTATATGGAATACGGTAATTATTTGAACAACCTTTGTTCTCATAATACCTGATTTAAATAACAATTATTAAAACAAATCTTGAAGTCAAGCTTTGATGTCAACGAGAAATACAAACAACGGTTTGTTTGTTTTCGATGAACATCATCACATATTCTCTTGCTAGTTACTTAGGCCATTGTGGTTCATGAATTGCGTTGTTCCGTATGAAATTTCATACCAACCAATTCGGTATCCAATACCCAAGAACCACATTGTTTAACAAGCAAAGAATACAACCATAACATGTATATCATATATATACCTAAATTGGATATTTCCAATCTTTTCTTTTCTGCCAAATATATTTTATAGATTCTCTTTCAGCATTTCCTTTTCCTTTTTAAAAGAAACTATCAACATCAACAGTGGCGCCATATACATGACACATAGTCCAAAGCGTGTATATTCAAATAATAATACCTTTGGACTTGCACTTTGAAGTAGATCACCATCATCAAAATGATCGGTATTCTTTCAAAATCCATTCTTTAGTAATCTTTTAGTGTAGTAAAAATTTTACATACATATTCTATTCACCCTTATCATGACGAATTTCATGATCAAGCTACTTTAGCTTATAAAGGCGAATCGTGAGTATAACATTACTTTCCAAAACCCTTTTGGATGATTAGGATGTCTAGCATCTCCAACCTTCGTAAATTCTCATCCAATATGAGAACATATATTATACTCTATCATATTGCAACAAACATTGTTTCAGATATTGTTATATCTGCCACACATGATGGTTTCTGAAACAATTCTTTCAGCTCCTAGATAAACTTGATATTAAAACAATCAAGAATCATGGAGGCAAACATGATACTTAAGATACTAACACTGGAATTGTTACTCTCGATTTAATACCAATTACACGGAGTAAATAGAGTTTTCTAAAAGTTTGCAATAGGACTTTAAACTTTGATTGACACTCAACACAATACGATACCAGTTCGTAAAGTATATATCCAGAATTCTATAGTTCTATTATCTCAATTACGACTATGCATATGGTGGTGAACGAATGCCAATGACTACAAAAAATTATGCAAATTCACTTTGATTTAATTTATGATAAATTGAGTTCTTCTAATCCAAATTAAAAATGCACTCCCACTCAAAAACGACATCCCTCGTGCCTTTTTGGTGATTACATGAACCAAATCCACTACACCAAGTCCGATCATCACGTGAGTCGGTGTAGCTTCAAAGGCGAGCATCAAATGGCATCATATCTACTATATGACTCATGCTTAACCTTTCGGTCCGTGTTCCGAGGCCATGTCTATACATGCTAGGCTCGCCAAGTAAGAACCTTAGTATTCGCGTGTGTAACTGTCTTACACCCGAAATATGGTCGTGGATCCAAAAACACCCGATCATCACGTGATGTCTTGGAGCGACGAGAACATAATCGGTGCATACTAAAGGAAGAACACATTCTTATCTTGATATTTAAATGAGGGATCATCTTATTATGCTAATAAAACTCCAAACAAGCAATATAAGATGCTATCAAACATCACATGTTTATTAGTGGAATGATATGGTTTCCGCATATGATCTCTATCATGTGCACCGTGGTATGATCACTATCATACCTATATGTGTAAGTCCAAGGTCTATGGAGATTACACGTTATGTGTGTTGTAAGAGTATCATCTCATACTTCTACTTACAACATCACCATATCATATCACTAGCCCATCAACAATCTAAACTAGATGCCTCTAATTTATCCATTGCAAATTTTACGTGGCTTAGGGCTTTCGAAGATAGAACCGTTCTTACCTACGAACATGAACCACAACGAGGATAACCAAATTGTTGAAAACTCGTTGCAAATTAGATATTGACTATAGTAGGAGAGACAGACACCCTCTAGCCACTTATGCAAAACTAGTTGCATGTCAAGCGTGGAACAGGTCTCATGTGCGAGGACATGTAAAGTTTGTCCGGGCCGCTTCATCCCACTATGCCACCAATATCCAAAGTACAACTAAGAAGCAATAAAATGATCATCATCGCCCACATACTCATATGTGTACTACCCGTGCAAAGTATCTACGCATAGATCCGGCTCTGATACCACTGTAGGGTTCGCAGCATAGAAAACAAAAAATTTCCTACGATGGGAACAACTATGTACCAAGATCTATCTACTAGATACAAACAACAGGCGGATGTATATCCGTAGAGAACATACCCTTGAAGACCGACAAAGCTTAACAAGTCCAAACTCGTGGTTGATGTAGACGATCTCTTGCCGATCTCAAGATCGAGAGGCAGTCCTAGCGCCGCAAAACAGCAGCGCATCCGTGCTCGCACACACGTTCGAGGCACCGAGCAACCTCCGCCTCCTCGCTCCAGCGATGCAGCGGAAGCACAACTCTTTCTTGCCGAATAGCCACCGGGAACATGTATCTCGCTAGTCCGAGACCATGGGGGATAAATTCTAGAGGGGGAGAGAGATCCTTCACGAGGAGGTGTGAGTGAGAGAGAGGGAGGGGGCTCCTTTTATAGGGAGAGGGGGGCACCCAAGGGGCCATGCGCCCAGCCATGGGGCTGCCCCCACCTCTTCCACATTCATGTGGGTGGACACTCCACTCACTCAAATTCCTTTCAATTCCCTCCACTCAAAAACCCACTCAAATTCCCATTAAATGTCCACCAAATTTAATGCAAACTCTCATTAAATAAAACTCCTTTTATTTATTCAGAATTTTGTCAATTAATTTAATAACAAACATTCACATATAACCCCTGACTAGTATTTCATTTCACATTCAGAAACACTTTCTGCAATTTCACCCGAAAACCCGTTTCGGTATCTAGTGAAATAAATTCCTGCGCTTGTTATTGTTTTCGGCATGAAACTTTTGCTCCATATGGATGTCGGTGTCTCTTAAGTGTGTCACCCTACGGTTCGTGAATAATGCGGACATGATCGAGACCCCTCTCGGATCAATAATCAGAAGCGGGATCTGGAGACCCATAGTGACCCCCACACATTCAACGATGACTTTCTTGTGATTGTTGGAACCTTTTACGCTAGTATCTTAATCCCTTTGTTTCAACATATATTACATGTCCGAGATTTGATCATCGGTATCTCCATACCTAGTTTGATCTCGTTACTGACATGCACTCTTTTCTCGTTCCCGTGATATAACATTCTAGTGATCAAATCACTTGCTTGCAAGCTAATCAATGTGATATCACCGAGAGGGCCCAGAGTATATCTATCCGTCATCGGGATGAATGAACAATTCCACTCTCGATCCATGAGCCTCAACATAACACTTTATTAGTTCTGAATCCATCTTTATAATCATCCTATTACGGTGTGACGTTTGATGTTATCAAGAAACTCTTCTGGTGTTAGTGATTGACATGATCTCATGGTCTAAGGATTAGGATCACTTCGTAAGTTGTTATAGAAATATAAACTCAATGACTTTGATCGTAATGCTATACTTCGGATGAATGTTCATCACACCATTACACTAATGTTGTGATCCCGTTATTAACAACATCCAATGTCCATGATCAGGAAACTTTGATCATCTTGTTAATCAACGAGCTAGTTTATAAGAGATGCATAACTAGGAACTTTCTGTTTGTTTATAAAACACACATGTA
Source organism: Avena atlantica (assembly GCA_910589765.1). Lineage (NCBI taxonomy): Eukaryota > Viridiplantae > Streptophyta > Magnoliopsida > Poales > Poaceae > Avena > Avena atlantica. The sequence continues at coordinate 30,399 of CAJUWN010001715.1, read as the reverse complement.
TTAACGTTTCCGTATTAATACAATTATAGCATGCAAAATAAACATTTATCATAAACAAGGAATACGATAATAACCACTTTATTATTGCCTCTCGGGCGTTTTCCCTTCATTAGGAGCAATGAAAATCGCCCTAAAACCCAAAACTGTGGGCAATATCACATGAAACGACCATAAAACGCGAAAACGACGACTTTTTGGTCATACCTCTCAAACATGTATCAGGTCTTACGAGTCATGCAAACGCCTTGGAACCCGAAAAATATGGGCAATAGATCATGAAATTGGCCATAAAACGCGAAAACGATGACTTTTTCGTCTTAACTCTCAACCATGAATCTGGTCTTAAGGGCATGCATATCCCCCTGGAAATCCAAAACCATGGGCACTAACTCATGAAACGGCCACAAAACACAAAAACGACAAGTTTTTGGTCATGCCCTCAAATTTGTATCGGGTCTTACAGGTGATGCAAATCCCCGTGGAACCTCAAAACTAAGGGCAATAACTCATTAACACGTACGTAAAATGCGAAAACGACAATTGTTTGGTCTTAACTTTCAATAATGTATCGGGTCTGACAGGCCATGCAAATCACCCTTGAACCCCAAAATTGTGGGCTATAGCTCATCAAAACGACCATAGAACGCGCAAATGATGAGTTTTTGGTCATACATGTAAAACATGTATCGGGTCTTATGAGGCATGCAAATCGCCCTCGAACCCGTAAAATATGGGCAATAGTTCTTGAAAATGCACTACAAGAAATGTGTCAAACTATGACGTTTTGGTAGTGACCCTGAATAAAATCGTCATAAATTTATGACGATTCTACACTAGATGGTCGTAAGCTATTTGGGAGGGCCAAATCCTTATTAAACTATGACGATTTCGTGAAAAACGTCGTAATTTCTATGGACAAAATCGTCATAATTTCTAGACAGGTTGAGATATTAGAGAAGGTCAATATCAGCCGTAGGATGTAAACATAATGAACGGATGGATGGTGAAGTATGGAAACTTGTTGTGTGGATCGATGACCTGGCATCCAGCACACGCATAATCATCTAGGTCAGGCCGCATCCAACCCCACCTACCCCCATCGCGCAGAACCCTTCCTCAGTTCCTCCTCTCCTCAGATCCACCCGCGGGCGCCGCCTCCTTCCTCAGTTCCTCTCCTCCTTCCTGGCACCACGTCGCCGGCCACCCCAAACCACCGGCACCCCTCCGCACCACCACTGCCCCCTCACCCTCGACCCCCATATCTGCTCACGGGATTTCTCCTATACGCCTAACCTGATCCAGATCGAGGGAGCACCTGCGCTGTCCTGCCTCTCCTCGCTGGTGGCCAGACTGGGGAAGTCTTCAGCGGCGACGAGACCGCCCCCTTCTTCGGCTTCCTCGGCGCCGCCGCCGCCCTCGTCTTCTCATGTAAGCACCCCCCAGAGCCCAGATCTCCCTCCCCACCCCCACCCCCCAGATCCCTCCATCGATCCTCTCGCTGACCGTGACCCTCGTGTGCGTGCGTGCGTGGAGGCATGGGCGCGGCGTACGGCACGGCCAAGAGCGGCGTGGGCGTGGCGTCGATGGGGGTCATGCGCCCGGAGCTGGTCATGAAGTCCATCGTGCCCGTCGTCATGGCGGGAGTGCTCGGGATCTACGGCCTCATCATCGCCGTCATCATCTCCACCGGGATCAACCCCAAGGCCAAGCCCTACTTCCTCTTCGACGGATACGCGCACCTCTCCTCCGGGCTCGCATGCGGCCTCGCGGGACTCGCAGCCGGCATGGCCATCGGCATCGTCGGCGACGCCGGGGTCAGGTATAACGACATCCCCCTTCCGCTGCCTGTGCCGACTTTACTTTTTTTGTACTGAGTGCTATTTGTAGATGGTGGTCACTGCGAATGCAGAACTGAATGGTAGTTGGTGGACTATAGTATAGATCCTTGTAGAACTGAGTGCTATTTGATATGTATTGGGGTACAATTCTCCGTTTCTAGGATTTAACAATGTGTTTGTTATAACCAAGGATTTCGATGTTCCCTGTAGTTTTCAAATGTTGCACATTTCCCACTTTCACTGCTAGGCCTTCCCAGTGCCATGTTTGTTCTGCTATTCTTGAAGTCTGATGAATGTGGCTTGATGTTTACTCGCCAACTTAGTCTGCAAATTTTCCCAAGAATAGTGTGTTGCTTTCATAAAATGTTAAAGTGACGAGTGGTAGAGTTTTTCTGTTGTGATAATACATGGACAGTGAATACACTCAAGACAATACCATTTGGTAAGCGGTAAAACACGCTGCAATTATCTGAATAATTTTCTCTGAACTTTGATTTGATTTCACTACACATTCTGCTTATGCTTCTGATGGATATTCCAGGACCCTTGGGCAAGCTAGAAGATATTACCATAAGGTTGTTTCTATTTTCTATTTTTCATCTTAGTTATTAGTTTATTTTGGTGTATCAACTTCTTCAAATAGTTCGAAGTATCATAAGCATCACTTATCCTCCCACTAATAAGTTTGTCTTCATGTACGGATGTTTGTGCCCTCATTTCATTCCTCGGGTCAGGGAGCTATGTTCTTTCTATGATAACAATAACAATATTTTCTTTTGGTACTTAAAATAAGATGAGATTTCTATTCCTTCCTGTTACCATCCCTTACCCTATCTGTGTTGCATATTCATCCTCCATGAAGTTTGTAGTTCCTAAATATTTTTTGATTTAAGGTGGTTTATGTCTTGCAGAAACAAATCATGCATATGTGGTTATTGGTACTACAGGGTAGTGCTTTCTGGTTGCGTACTGCATGGGAAAGTGACTTGGTATTAGTCCAGGCTACAATCCAGAGAACATATCTACTCCCTGGCAGGTAGCAAAAATTCATATATACAAGATTGCAACTCTCCATGGGTTGTTCTAAAACTAAATATGAGTGTTCTGGAACCAATTCCAGCTATTCAACTCAGTTCTAGAAGATGTCGAAGATGAAGTTCTGGACAAACTGTATGAGCATGGGTGCCAGGATGCGGCTGTATGGGCTTTAGAACCCTGCTAAGTCCAATGTGAAGAATGAACAACCACTCGCTATTGAAGGACAAGGCATGGAGCCCCGGACATCGTGGTCCTTTTTTTTTTGCCCGGGATTTCTTTTCCCTTGTTTGGTTACAAAAATGTCCCAGTATATTTGCTTCTCTTAGGGGTTAAGAGCCGACTCTTGTACATCTGTTTTGAAATCTACATGTTCTTAGAGCACCTGCAGTGCAGGACGCTTAGTGAGATGCTTATGTATGAAAAATAAATAGGACAAAGTAAAATTGATAGCTAAGTGCCCATCCTTCTCAACGCTTCTGAGGTGTTCCATGTTTAGGTTTGGTTTGAGTGTGTTGGCCTTCCTGTTGCTTGCTTGGTTAGGTATAATTACTGGGTACAGTTAGTGTGTTGCCTATTTAGTGTGTTGCTTGTCAAAGATAATGATATATTATTATCATGTAGAGGTCTACTATGCAGCATGTTTTTCTCTAGTAGCAGTACAACTACTGGTTTAAGAAGAGAATTAACCATAATGAAACTCTAACATGGTCAGATTTATGGAATCTGTGAAAACAATTGGTAATATCTGCTGTAGAGAATATGTTAAATCCATATGTGATTTTTGAATATGTTGTTTGATTGCTAGTTATTCTGAGTTCACCTGCTGCTACTATGATTCAAAATTGGTAATGTTTTTTAGTTTCAGGTTGGTCTAATGTACAGAATTAATACATGACCTTGCTGCTGTCCTCTTGGAGCTTATACTCATGTTCCTGGTATATGCTCAGTTTGGTTCTTGCACTGTTATTTAGATAAGATAGTACTGATCTATCATTTTAGCTGATTACCATGCTTCACTTAGCACTATATTGTGGTACACATGTTTGGTAAAATAAGTAGTCGTGCAAGTCAGATATCACTTTTGCTGTCACTTTTGTAGAAGATTACTGACCCCATGAACCCATGTTCAACTTGTGTGGTTTTGGTCTTTGAACCAATAACCATTGATCTATTCATGTCTTCTTTTTCTTTTAGTTTCTCAAAATGAATGCCTCTCTGTTACACTCTGATTCTTTTTCTCTCTCTCTCTTGCTTGTTAGTTCCAATGGGACATGGTGTGTCTACATACTGGACTGCTGGAATGATCAACACAGTATGCTGGAATGCTGGACTGGCTCGAGTATGGTAATGTGCTGTCATACTTCCTGATTTCTTACACAGGGATCCAGCCCTAGGATATGTGCATGTTTGCTTTGCCTGAGTAGATAGCATAAAATGGGTACACTATAGATAGCATAAACATGTCACTTGCTGAAGATCTTTATTCTATTTGTTCTATCATGCTCATGTAAGGTAGACATGTTATGTTGGAGCTATAAATTACTTTTCCTGATCCTAAATTTGGCTTGCTGTAATCTACAATGTCTCAATATTTGTGATTGTTCCCTGATGTTCACATTTCTGTAGTTGATGTAGGCATGTATAGGCCAGTGTAGGATGTTGTTTTATTAGGTGATGTGTTCTAAGTCTGGAACATCGGCCTGATTATATAGAGCCGCAGTCCTGCATGATTTTCGAAGCTATTGTGCTTAATGTCAGTTTTCCAAAGCTAATGTGCTACTCTGGTTTCTACTTTGTTTGTATGTTGTTGTTTTGAATTTGTGGTGGGTTCTTACAACTGTATCCACTAGTTTAAATTCTGCCACCTCCATAGCTTTAGATTGAATAGTTGATGTTGTACATGCTTATTTTGGTGTTTGCTCTTATGCCGATGGTATTCATTTATATGCCTAACCTTTTGCTTACTATTCTGTTTGAGTTGCAGGAGAAGGCTCGCTACTCTTCACAACACCAAGGCTGAGAGTACATCGACGAGAAGATCAAGGCCACAAGCTGAAGTTCCTGATGAAGTTCGAGAGTATCATCAGAGTAGCTAGCGTTTATACTTTATGAGAGTTTTGTTTGTAGATTTGGGGTGTCCAAGATATTTTGGTTGAACTAGTAGTGATGTGAACTAGAGTGGAATTTCACGTGTTCAATCTGTTCGACTGTCATATTGTTGTAATGAATTGATTTTGACATTTATTTAAATATTGTCATGCTTTTATCTCACGTTAGATTGTTATATTGGATATTAATTAATTAGCTATATGAAGAATCTGACAACTAGAGCCCAATTTCTACAGGAAACTGACAATTGAGACCCATTTGATAAAAAGGCCGAAATTAGAAAATGATTGGATTGTAAGAAGGCCAAGGCCTAGAAAATAAATAAGGCTGAAATATTAAAAACTGCCAAAATTACTGGGCTGAGCCCATATAAGCGACCAAACTGGACTGGGCTGAATTCGATTTAAGACAGTTTAATTTCGTCATAATTTTGCCACGTAGGATTGGCCACGTAGGATCTGACTTGGCCAGGCTAGATGGCCCGTGACGATATTGGATCGTCATAGTATGACGATCCAATATCGTCATAGACGGTTATGACGATTTTACCAAAAATGTCGTTATAGTTCATTTGCGACGCTCAGCTTTCGACGATCTCAAAATCGTCATAAAATCGTCATAAACAGACTACTATGACGATTTTGTGACGAAAATGGAGGGTCATATATAGCCAGATTCCTTGTAGTGATGGCTATAAAACGCGAAAACTATGGGATTTTGGTCCTAACTCATAAACATGTATCGGGTCTTACGAGCCATGCAAATCGCCATAGACATCCAAAACTATGTGCAATAGCTCATGAATACGACCATAATACACGAAAACGACCACTTTTTGGTCATACCTCTCAAACATGTATCGTGTATTACGAGCCATGCAAATCGCCCCGGAACCCGAAAAATATGGGCAATAGCTCATTAAAATGGCCATATAACTACGAGTTTTTGGTCCGAACTCTCAAACTGTATCGGGTCATACAGGCCATGTATATCGACGTGGAAACCCAAAACAGTGGGCAATAGTTCATGAAAACGACCATAAAACGCGAAAACGACGAGTTTTTTGGTCATCGCTCTCAAACATGTATCGGGTCTTACGAGCCATGCAAATCTCCTTGGAACCCCAAAATTGTGGGCAATAGCTCATGAAAACGGCCATAAAACGCGAAAACTACGAGTTTTTGGTCCTAATTCTCAAACATGTATCGGGTCTCTCAAGCCATGCAAATCGCCCTGATACCCCCAAAACTGTGGGCAATATCTCATGAAAACGACAAGTTTTTTGGTCATACCTCTCAAACATGTATCGGGTCTTACGAGCCATGCAAATTGCCCTGGAACCCGAAAAATTATTGGCAATAGCTCATGAAAACGACCATAAAACACGAAAATGACGAGTTTTTTGGTCATACCTCTCAAACATGTATCGGATCTTACGAGCCATGCAAATCGCCCTGGAACCCGAAAAATATGGGCAATAGCTCATGAAAACGGCCATAAAACGCGAAAACTATGGGTTTTTGGTCCTAACTCTCAAACATGTATCGGGTCATACAGGCCATGCATATCGCCCTGGAAACCCAAAACAGTGGGCAATAGCTCATGAAAACGACCATAAAACGCGAAAATGACGAGTTTTTTGGTCATCACTCTCAAACATGTATCGGGTCTCTCAAGCCATGCAAACGCGAAAACTACGATTTTTTGGTCCTAACTCTCAAACATGTATCGGGTCTCTCAAGCCATGCAAATCACCCTGAAACCCCCAAAACTGGGGTCAATAGCTCATGAAAATGGCTATAAAACGAGAAAACGATGAGTTTTTGGTCATAACTGTCAAACATGTATCGGGTCTTACGAGGCATGCAAATCGCCCTAGAAACCCGAAACAGTGGGCAATATCTCATGAAAACGACCATAAAACACGAAAATGACGAGTTTTTTGGTCATACCTCTCAGACATGTATCGGGTCTTACGAGCCATTCAAATCGCCCTGGAACCCGAAAAATATGGGCAATAGCTCATGAAAACGGCCATAAAATGCGAAAACTATGGGTTTTTGGTACTATCTCTCAAACATGTATCGGGTCTCTCAAGCCATGCAAATCGCCCTGAAACTCCCAAAACCGTGGGCAATAGCTCATGAAAACGACCATAAAACGCGAAAACGATGAGGTTTTGGTCATAACTCTCAAACATGTATCAGGTCTTACGAGCCATGCAAATCGCCTTGGAACCCCAAAATTGTGGGCAATAGCTCATGAAAACGGCCATAAAACGTGAAAACTACGAGTTTTTGGTCCTAACTCTCAAACATGTATCGGGTCTCTAAAGCCATGCAAATCGCCCTGAAACCCCCAAAACTGTGGGAAATAGCTCATGAAAATGGCTATGAAACACGAAATCGATGAGTTCTTGGTCATAACTCTCAAACATGTATCAGGTCTTACGTTCGTTGCAAATCTCCGTAGAACGCCAAAACTATGGGTAATAGCTAATGAAAACGACTGTAAAATGCGAAAAACAATTTTTTGGTCATAACTCTCAAATATTGCATCTTACGAGCCATGCAAATCTCCATAGACATCCAAAACTGTGGGCAATAGCTCATGAATACGACCATAATACACGAAAACACCACTTTTTGGTCATACCTCTCAAACATGTATCGGGTATTACGAGCCATGCAAATCGCCCTAGAACCCGAAAAATAAGGGCAATAGCTCATGAAAATGGCCATATAACTACGAGTTTTGGTCCGAACTCTCAAATTGTATCGGGTCATATAGGCCATGTATATCACCGTGGAAACCCCAAACAGTGGGCAATTGTTCATGAAAACGACCATTAAACGCGAAAACGACAAGTTTTTTGGTCATCGCTCTCAAACATGTATCGGATCTTACGAGCCATGCAAATCTCCTTGGAACCCCAAAATTGTGGGCAATAGCTCATGAAAACGGCCATAAAACGCGAAAACTACGAGTTTTTGGTCCTAACTCTCAAACATGTATCGGGTCTCTCAAGCAATGCAAATCGCCCTGAAACCCCCAAAACTATGGGCAATATCTCATGAAAACGACAAGTTTTTTCGTCATACCTATCAAACATGTATCGGGTCTTACGAGCCATGCAAATCGCCCTGGAACCCGAAAAATATGGGCAATAGCTCATGAAAACGACCATAAAACACGAAAACGACGAGTTTTTGGTCATACCTCTCAAACATGTATCGGATCTTACGAGCCATGCAAATCGCCCTGGAACCCGAAAAATATGGGCAATAGCTCATGAAAACGACCATAAAACACAAAAACGACGATTTTTTTGGTCATACCTCTCAAACATGTATCAAATCTTACGAGCCATGCAAATCTCCCTGGAACCCAAAAAATATGGGCAATAGCTCATGAAAACGGCCATAAAACGCGAAAAGTATGGGTTTTTGGTCCCAACTCTCAAACATGTATCGGGTCATACAGGCCATGCATATCGCCCTGGAAACACAAAACAGTGGGCAATAGCTCATGAAAACGACCATAAAACACGAAAACGACGAGTTTTTGGTCATACCTCTCAAACATGTATCGGATCTTACGAGCCATGCAAATCGCCCTGGAACCCGAAAAATATGGGCAATAGCTCATGAAAACGGCCATAAAACGCGAAAACTATGGGTTTTTGGTCCTAACTCTCAAACATGTATCGGGTCATACAGGCCATGCATATCGCCTTGGAAACACAAAACAGTGGGCAATAGCTCATGAAAACGACCATAAAACGCGAAAATGACGAGTTTTTTGGTCATCACTCTCAAACATGTATCGGGTCTTATGAGCCATGCAAATCGCCCTGGAACCCCAAACTTGTGGGCAATAGCTCATGAAAACGGCCATAAAACGCGAAAACTACGAGTTTTTGGTCCTAACTCTCAAACAATAGCTATAAAACGCGAAAACGATGAGTCTTTGGTCATAACTGTCAAACATGTATCGGGTCTTACGAGCCATGCAAATCGCCCTAGAAACCCAAAACAGTGGGCAATAGCTCATGAAAACGACCATAAAACACGAAAACGACGAGTTTTTTGTTCATACCTCTCTAACATGTATCGGGTCTTACGAGCCATTCAAATCGCCCTGGAACCCGAAAAATATGGGCAATAGCTCATGAAAACGGCCATAAAATGCGAAAACTATGGGTTTTTGGTCCTAAATCTCAAACATGTATCGGGTCTCTCAAGCCATGCAAATAGCCCTGAAACTCCCAAAACCGTGGGCAATAGCTCATGAAAACGACCATAAAACGCGAAAACGATGAGGTTTTGGTCACAACTGTCAAACATGTATCAGGTCTTACGAGCCATGCAAATCGCCTTGGAACCCCAAAATTGTGGGCAATAGCTCATGAAAACGGCCATAAAACATGAAAACCACGAGTTTTTGGTCCTAACTCTCAAACATGTATCGGGTCTCTAAAGCCATGCAAATCGCCCTGGAACCCCCAAAACTGTGGGAAATAGCTCATGAAAATGTCTATGAAACACGAAAACGATGAGTTCTTTGTCATAACTCTCAAACATGAATCGGATCTTACGGTCGTTGTAAATCTCTGTAGAACGCCAAAACTGTGGGTAATAGCTAATGAAAACGACTATAAATGCGAAAAACAATTTTTGGTCATAACTCTCAAATATTGCATCTTACGAGCCATGCAAATCCCCTAGAACCCCAAAACTATGGGCAATAACTCATTAAAAACGAGCATAAAACACGAAAACGATAAGTTTTTGGTCATAACTCGTGAACATGTTTTGGGTCTTACTGTCATTGTAAATCGCCCTCAAACCCCAAAACTGTGGGCTATAGCTCATGAAAACGACCATATAACACGAAACTGACGAGTTTTTGGTCATAAATCTCAAACATGTATCGGGTTTTACGAGGCATGCAAATCGTCCTAGAACCCAAAAAATGTGGGAAATAGCTCATGAAAACGGCCACAAAACGCGAAAACGATGAGTTTTTGGTCCTAACTCCCAAACATGTATCGAGTCTTACGAGCAATGAAAATCGCCCTAAAACCCAAAACTGTGGGCAATATCTCATGAAAACGACCATAAAACGCGAAAACGACGACTTTTTGGTCATACCTCTCAAACATGTATCAGGTCTTACGAGTCATGCAAACGCCTTGGAACCCGAAAAATATGGGCAATAGATCATGAAATCGGCCATAAAACGCGAAAACGATGACTTTTTCGTCTTAACTCTCAACCATGAATCTGGTCTTAAGGGCATGCATATCCCCCTGGAAATCTAAAACCATGGGCACTAACTCATGAAACGGCCACAAAACACAAAAACGACAAGTTTTTGGTCATGCCCTCAAATATGTATCGGGTCTTACGGGTGATGCAAATCCCCGTGGAACCTCAAAACTAAGGGCAATAACTCATTAACACGTCCGTAAAATGCGAAAACGACAACTGTTTGGTCTTAACTTTCAATAATGTATCGGGTCTGACAGGCCATGCAAATCGCCCTTGAACCCCAAAATTGTGGGCTATAGCTCATGAAAACGACCATAGAACGCGAAAATGATGAGTTTTTGGTCATACATGTAAAATATGTATCGGGTCTTATGAGGCATGCGAATCGCCCTCGAACCCGTAAAATATGGGCAATAGTTCTTGAAAATGGCTATAAAACGCGAAAACTATGGGATTTTGGTCCTAACTCTTAAACATGTATCGGGTCTTACGAGCCATGCAAATCGCCATAGACATCCAAAACTGTGGGCAATAGCTCATGAATACGACCATAATACACGAAAACGACCACTTTTTGGTCATACCTCTCAAACATGTATCGGGTATTACGAGCCATGCAAATCGCCCCGGAACCCGAAAAATATGGGCAATAGCTCATTAAAATGGCCATATAACTACGAGTTTTTGGTCCGAACTCTCAAACTGTATCGGGTCATACAGGCCATGTATATCGCCCTGGAAACCCAAAATAGTGGGCAATAGCTCATGAAAACGACCATAAAACGCGAAAACGACGAGTTTTTTGGTCATCACTCTCAAACATGTATCGGGTCTTATGAGCCATGCAAATCGCCCTGGAACCCCAAACTTGTGGGCAATAGCTCATGAAAACGGCCATAAAACGCGAAAACTACGAGTTTTTGGTCCTAACTCTCAAACATGTATCGGGTCTCTCAAGCCATGCAAATCGCCCTGAAACCCCCAAAACTGTGGGCAATATCTCATGAAAATGACAAGTTTTTTGGTCATACCTCTCAAACATGTATCGGGTCTTACGAGCCATGCAAATCACCCTGGAACCTGAAAAATATGGGCAATAGCTCATGAAAACGACCATAAAACACGAAAACGACGAGTTTTTTGGTCATACCTCTCAAACATGTATCGGATCTTACGAGCCATGCAAATCGCCCTGGAACCCGAAAAATATGGGCAATAGCTCATGAAAACGGCCATAAAACGCGAAAACTATGGGTTTTTGGTCCTAACTCTCAAACATGTATCGGGTCATACAGGCCATGCATATCGCCCTGGAAACCCAAAACAGTGGGCAATAGCTCATGAAAGCGACCATAAAACGCGAAAATGACGAGTTTTTTGGTCATCACACTCAAACATGTATCGGGTCTCTCAAGCCATGCAAACGCGAAAACTACGAGTTTTTGGTCCTAACTCTCAAACATGTATCGGGTCTCTCAAGCCATGCAAATCACCCTGAAACCCCCAAAACTGGGGGCAATAGCTCATGAAAATGGCTATAAAACGCGAAAACGATGAGTTTTTGGTCATAACTTTCAAATATGTATTGGGTCTTACGAGCCATGCAAATCGCCCTAGAAACCCGAAACAGTGGGCAATAGCTCATGAAAACGACCATAAAATACGAAAACGACGAGTTTTTTGGTCATACCTCTCAAACATGTATCGGGTCTTACGTTCGTTGTAAATCTCCGTAGAACGCCAAAACTGTGGGTAATAGCTAATGAAAACGACTGTAAAATGCGAAAAACAATTTTTTGGTCATAACTCTCAAATATTGCATCTTACGAGCCATGCAAATCGCCATAGACATCCAAAACTGAGGGCAGTAGCTCATGAATACGACCATAATACACGAAAACGACCACTTGTTGGTCATACCTCTCAAACATGTATCGGGTATTACAAGCCATGCAAATCGCCCTGGAACCCGAAAAATAAGGGCAATAGCTCATGAAAATGGCCATATAACTACGAGTTTTTGGTCCGAACTCTCAAATTGTATCGGGTCATATAGGCCATGTATATCGCCATGGAAACCCCAAACAGTGGGCAATAGTTCATCAAAACGAACATAAAACGCGAAAACGACGAGTTTTTTGGTCATCGCTCTCAAACATGTATCGGGTCTTACGAGCCATGCAAATCTCCTTGGAACCCCAAAATTGTGGGCAATAGCTCATGAAAACGGCCATAAAACGCGAAAACTACGAGTTTTTGGTCCTAACTCTCAAACATGTATCGGGTCTCTCAAGCCATGCAAATCGCCCTGAAACCCCCAAAACTATGGGCAATATCTCATGAAAACGACAAGTTTTTTCGTCATACCTATCAAACATGTATCGGGTCATACAGGCCATGCATATCGCCTTGGAAACACAAAACAGTGGACAATAGCTCATGAAAACGACCATAAAACGCGAAAACGACGAGTTTTTTGGTCATCACTCTCAAACATGTATCGGGTCTTATGAGCCATGCAAATCGCCCTGGAACCCCAAACTTATGGGCAATAGCTCATGAAAACGGCCATAAAACGCGAAAACTACGAGTTTTTGGTCCAAACTCTCAAACATGTATCGGGTCTCTCAAGCCACGCAAATCGCCCTGAAACCCCCAAAACTGGGGGCAATAGCTCATGAAAATGGCTATAAAACGCGAAAACGATGAGTTTTTGGTCATAAATGTCAAACATGTATCGGGTCATACAGGCCATGCATATCGCCTTGGAAACACAAAACAGTGGGCAATAGCTCATGAAAACGACCATAAAACGCGAAAACGACGAGTTTTTTGGTCATCGCTCTCAAACATGTATCGGGTCTTACGAGCCCTGCAAATCGCCTTGGAACCCCAAAATTGTGGGCAATAGCTCATGAAAACGGCCATAAAACGCGAAAACTATGAGTTTTTGGTCCTAACTCTCAAACATGTATCGGGTTTCTCAAGCCATGCAAATCGCCCTGAAACCCCCAAAACTGTGGCCAATATCTCATGAAAACAACAAGTTTTTTGGTCATACCTCTCAAACATGTATCGTGTCTTACAAGTCATGCAAATCGCCTTGGAACCCGAAAAATATGGGCAATAGCTCATGAAAACGACCATAAAACACCAAAACGACGAGTTTTTTGGTCATACCTCTCAAACATGTATCGGATCTTACGAGCCATGCAAATCGCCCTGGAACCCGAAAAATATGGGCAATAGCTCATGAAAACGGCCATAAAACGCGAAAACTATGGGTTTTTGGTCCTAACTCTCAAACATGTATCGGGTCATACATGCCATGCATATCGCCCTGGAAACCCAAAACAGTGGGCAATAGCTCATGAAAACGACCATAAAACGCGAAAACGACGAGTTTTTTGGTCATCACTCTCAAACATGTATCGGGTCTTATGAGCCATGCAAATCGCCCTGGAACCCCAAACTTGTGGGCAATAGCTCATGAAAACGGCCATAAAACGCGAAAACTACGAGTTTTTGGTCCTAACTCTCAAACATGTATCGGGTCTCTCAAGCCATGCAAATCGCCCTGAAACCCCCAAAACTGGGGGCAATAGCTCATGAAAATGGCTATAAAACGCGAAAACAACGAGTTTTTTGGTCATACCTCTCAAACATGTATCGGGGCTTACGAGCCATTCAAATCGCCCTGGAACCCGAGAAATATGGGCAATAGCTCATAAAAACGGCCATAAAATGCGAAAACTTTGGGTTTTTGGTCCTAAATCTCAAACATGTATCGGGTCTCTCAAGCCATGCAAATAGCCCTGAAACTCCCAAAACCGTGGGCAATAGCTCATGAAAACGACCATAAAACGCGAAAACGATGAGGTTTTGGTCATAACTCTCAAACATGTATCAGGTCTTACGAGCCATGCAAATCGCCTTGGAACCCCAAAATTGTGGGCAATAGCTCATGAAAACGGCCATAAAACATGAAAACTACGAGTTTTTGGTCCTAACTCTCAAACATGTATCGGGTCTCTAAAGCCATGCAAATCGCCCTGGAACCCCCAAAACTGTGGGAAATAGCTCATGAAAATGTCTATGAAACACGAAAACGATGAGTTCTTTGTCATAACTCTCAAACATGTATCAGGTCTTACGGTCGTTGTAAATCTCCGTAGAACGCCAAAACTGTGGGTAATAGCTAATGAAAATGACTGTAAAATGCGAAAAACAATGTTTGGTCATAACTCTCAAATATTGCATCTTACGAGCCATGCAAATCCCCTAGAACCCCAAAACTATGGGCAATAACTCATTAAAAACGAGCATAAAACACGAAAACGATAAGTTTTTGGTCATAACTCGCGAACATGTTTTGGGTCTTACTGTCATTGTAAATCGCCCTCAAACCCCAAAACTGTGGGATATAGCTCATGAAAACGACCATATAACACGAAACTGACGAGTTTTTGGTCATAAATCTCAAACATGTATCGGGTTTTACGAGGCATGCAAATCGTCCTAGAACCCAAAAAATGTGGGAAATAGCTCATGAAAACGGCCACAAAACGCGAAAACGATGAGTTTTTGGTCCTAACTCCCAAACATGTATCGAGTCTTACGAGCAATGAAAATCGCCCTAAAACCCAAAACTGTGGGCAATATCTCATGAAAACGACCATAAAACGCGAAAACGACGACTTTTTGGTCATACCTCTCAAACATGTATCAGGTCTTACGAGTCATGCAAACGCCTTGGAACCCGAAAAATATGGGCAATAGATCATGAAATCGGCCATAAAACGCGAAAACGATGACTTTTTCGTCTTAACTCTCAACCATGAATCTGGTCTTAAGGGCATGCATATCCCCCTGGAAATCCAAAACCATGGGCACTAACTCATGAAACGGCCACAAAACACAAAAACGACAAGTTTTTGGTCATGCCCTCAAATATGTATCGGGTCTTACGGGTGATGCAAATCCCCGTGGAACCTCAAAACTAAGGGCAATAACTCATTAACACGTCCGTAAAATGCGAAAACGACAACTGTTTGGTCTTAACTTTCAATAATGTATCGGGTCTGACAGGCCATGCAAATCGCCCTTGAACCCCAAAATTGTGGGCTATAGCTCATGAAAACGACCATAGAACGCGAAAATGATGAGTTTTTGGTCATACATGTAAAATATGTATCGGGTCTTATGAGGCATGCGAATCGCCCTCAAACCCGTAAAATATGGGCAATAGTTCTTGAAAATGGCTATAAAACGCGAAAACTATGGGATTTTGGTCCTAACTCTTAAACATGTATCGGGTCTTACGAGCCATGCAAATCGCCATAGACATCCAAAACTGTGGGCAATAGCTCATGAATACGACCATAATACACGAAAACGACCACTTTTTGGTCATACCTCTCAAACATGTATCGGGTATTACGAGCCATGCAAATCGCCCCGGAACCCGAAAAATATGGGCAATAGCTCATTAAAATGGCCATATAACTACGAGTTTTTGGTCCGAACTCTCAAACTGTATCGGGTCATACAGGCCATGTATATCGGCCTGGAAACCCAAAACAGTGGGCAATAGCTCATGAAAACGACCATAAAACGCGAAAACGACGAGTTTTTTGGTCATCGCTCTCAAACATGTATCGGTCTTACGAGCCATGCAAATCGCCTTGGAACCCCAAAATTGTGGGGAATAGTTCATGAAAATGGCCAAAAAACGCGAAAACTACGAGTTTTCGGTCCTAACTCTCAAACATGTATCGGGTCTCTCAAGCCATGCAAATCGCCCTGAAACCCCCAAAACTATGGGCAATATCTCATGAGAACGACAAGTTTTTTCGTCATACCTATCAAACATGTATCGGGTCTTACGAGCCATGCAAATCGCTCAGGAAACCGAAAAATATGGGCAATAGCTCATGAAAACAACCAAAAAACATGAAAACGACGAGTTTTTGGTCATACCTTGCAAACATGTATCGGATCTTACGAGCCATGCAAATCGCCCTGGAACCCGAAAAATATGGGCAATAGCTCATGAAAACGGCCATAAAACGCGAAAACTATGGGTTTTTGGTCCTAACTCTCAAACATGTATCGGGTCATACAGGCCATGCATATCGCCTTGGAAACACAAAACAGTGGGCAATAGCTCATGAAAACGACCATAAAACGCGAAAACGACGAGTTTTTTGGTCATCACTCTCAAACATGTATCGGGTCTTATGAGCCATGCAAATCGCCCTGGAACCCCAAACTTGTGGGCAATAGCTCATGAAAACGGCCATAAAACGCGAAAACTACGAGTTTTTGGTCCTAACTCTCAAACATGTATCGGGTCTCTCAAGCCATGCAAATCGCCCTGAAACCCCCAAAACTGGGGGCAATAGCTCATGAAAATGGCTATAAAACGCGAAAACGATGAGTTTTTGGTCTTAACTGTCAAACATGTATCGGGTCATACAGGCCATGCATATCGCCTTGGAAACACAAAACAGTGGGCAATAGCTCATGAAAACGACCATAAAACGCGAAAACGACGAGTTTTTTGGTCATCGCTCTCAAACATGTATCGGGTCTTACGAGCCCTGCAAATCGCCTTGGAACCCCAAAATTGTGGGCAATAGCTCATGAAAACGGCCATAAAACGCGAAAACTATGAGTTTTTGGTCCTAACTCTCAAACATGTATCGGGTCTCTCAAGCCATGCAAATCGCCCTGAAACCCCCAAAACTGTGGCCAATATCTCATGAAAACGACAAGTTTTTTGGTCATACCTCTCAAACATGTATCGGGTCTTACAAGTCATGCAAATCGCCTTGGAACCCGAAAAATATGGGCAATAGCTCATGAAAACGACCATAAAACACCAAAACGACGATTTTTTTGGTCATACCTCTCAAACATGTATCGGATCTTACGAGCCATGCAAATCGCCCTGGAACCCGAAAAATATGGGCAATAGCTCATGAAAACGGCCATAAAACACGAAAACTATGGGTTTTTGGTCCTAACTCTCAAACATGTATCGGGTCATACAGGCCATGCATATCGCCCTGGAAACCCAAAACAGTGGGCAATAGCTCATGAAAACGGCCATAAAACGCGAAAACGACGAGTTTTTTGGTCCTAACTCTCAAACATGTATCGGGTCTTATGAGCCATGCAAATCGCCCTGGAACCCCAAACTTGTGGGCAATAGCTCATGAAAACGGCTATAAAACGCGAAAACTATGAGTTTTTGGTCCTAACTGTCAAACATGTATCGGGTCTCTCAAGCCATGCAAATCGCCCTGAAACCCCCAAAACTGGGGGCAATAGCTCATGAAAATGGCTATAAAACGCGAAAACGATGAGTTTTTGGTCATAACTGTCAAACATGTATCGGGTCTTACGAGCCATGCAAATCGCCCTAGAAAGCTGAAACAGTGGGCAATAGCTCATGAAAACGACCATAAAACACGAAAACGACGAGTTTTTTGGTCATACCTCTCAAACATGTATCGGGTCTTACGAGCCATTCAAATCGCCC
Organism: Avena atlantica; assembly: GCA_910589765.1. NCBI lineage: Eukaryota > Viridiplantae > Streptophyta > Magnoliopsida > Poales > Poaceae > Avena > Avena atlantica. Next base: position 12,595 of record CAJUWN010001715.1, on the reverse strand, counting down.
TGGAACCCGAAAAATATGGGCAATAGCTCATGAAAACGGCCATAAAATGCGAAAACTATGGGTTTTTGTTCCTAAATCTCAAACATGTATCGGGTCTCTCAAGCCATGCAAATAGCCCTGAAACTCCCAAAACCGTGGGCAATAGCTCATGAAAACGACCATAAAACGCGAAAACGATGAGGTTTTGGTCATAACTCTCAAACATGTATCAGGTCTTACGAGCCATGCAAATCGCCTTGGAACCCCAAAATTGTGGGCAATAGCTCATGAAAACGGCCATAAAACATGAAAACTACGAGTTTTTGGTCCTAACTCTCAAACATGTATCGGGTCTCTAAAGCCATGCAAATCGCCCTGGAACCCCCAAAACTGTGGGAAATAGCTCATGAAAATGTCAATGAAACACGAAAACGATGAGTTCTTTGTCATAACTCTCAAACATGTATCGGGTCTTACGGTCGTTGTAAATCTCCGTAGAACGCCAAAACTGTGGGTAATAGCTAATGAAAACGACTGTAAAATGCGAAAAACAATTTTTGGTCATAACTCTCAAATATTGCATCTTACGAGCCATGCAAATCCCCTAGAACCCCAAAACTATGGGCAATAACTCATTAAAAACGAGCATAAAAAACGAAAACGATAAGTTTTTGGTCATAACTCGCGAACATGTTTTGGGTCTTACTGTCATTGTAAATCGCCCTCAAACCCCAAAACTGTGGGCTATAGCTCATGAAAACGACCATATAACACGAAACTGACGAGTTTTTGGTCATAAATCTCAAACATGTATCGGGTTTTACGAGGCATGCAAATCGTCCTAGAACCCAAAAAATGTGGGAAATAGCTCATGAAAACGGCCACAAAACGCAAAAACGATCAGTTTTTGGTCCTAACTCCCAAACATCTATCGGGTCTTACGAGCAATGAAAATCGCCCTAAAACCCAAAACTGTGGGCAATATGTCATGAAAACGACCATAAAACGCGAAAACGATGACTTTTTGGTCATACCTCTCAAACATGTATCAGGTCTTACGAGTCATGCAAACGTCTTGGAACCCGAAAAATATGGGCAATAGATCATGAAATCGGCCATAAAACACGAAAACGATGACTCTTTCGTCTTAACTCTCAACCATGAATCTGGTCTTAAGGGCATGCATATCCCTCTGGAAATCCAAAACCATGGGCACTAACTCATGAAACGGCCACAAAACACAAAAACGACAAGTTTTTGGTCATGCCCTCAAATATGTATCGGGTCTTACGGGTGATGCAAATCCTCGTGGAACCTCAAAACTAAGGGCAATAACTCATTAACACGTCCGTAAAATGCGAAAACGACAACTGTTTGGTCTTAACTTTCAATAATGTATCGGGTCTGACAGGCCATGCAAATCGCCCTTGAACCCCAAAATTGTGGGCTATAGCTCATGAAAACGACCATAGAATGCGAAAATAATGAGTTTTTGGTCATACATGTAAAATATGTATCGGGTCTTATGAGGCATGCGAATCGCCCTCGAACCCGTAAAATATGGGCAATAGTTCTTGAAAATGGCTATAAAACGCGAAAGCTATGGGATTTTGGTCCTAACTCTTAAACATGTATCGGTTCTTACGAGCCATGCAAATCGCCATAGACATCCAAAACTTTGGGCAATAGCTCATGAATACGACCATAATACACGAAAACGACCACTTTTTGGTCATACCTCTCAAACATGTATCGGGTATTACGAGCCATGCAAATCGCCCCGGAACCCGAAAAATATGGGCAATAGCTCATTAAAATGGCCATATAACTACGAGTTTTTGGTCCGAACTTTCAAACTGTATCGGGTCATACAGGCCATGTATATCGGCCTGGAAACCCAAAACAGTGGGCAATAGCTCATGAAAACGACCATAAAACGCGAAAACGACGAGTTTTTTGGTCATCGCTCTCAAACATGTATCGGTCTTACGAGCCATGCAAATCGCCTTGGAACCCCAAAATTGTGGGGAATAGTTCATGAAAATGGCCAAAAACGCGAAAACTACGAGTTTTCGGTCCTAACTCTCAAACATGTATCGGGTCTCTCAAGCCATGCAAATCGCCCTGAAACCCCCAAAACTGTGGGCAATATCTCATGAAAACGACAAGTTTTTTGGTCATACCTCTCAAACATGTATCGGGTCTTACGAGCCATGCAAATCGCCCTGGAACCCGAAAAATATGGGCAATAGCTCATGAAAACGACCATAAAACACGAAAACGACGAGTTTTTTGGTCATACCTCTCAAACATGTATCGGATCTTACGAGCCATGCAAATCGCCCTGGAACCCGAAAAATATGGGCAATAGCTCATGAAAACGGCCATAAAACGCGAAAACTATGGGTTTTTGGTCCTAACTCTCAAACATGTATCGGGTCATAAAGGCCATGCATATCGCCCTGGAAACCCAAAACAGTGGGCAATAGCTCATGAAAACGACCATAAAACGCGAAAATGACGAGTTTTTTTGTCATCACTCTCAAACATGTATCGGGTCTCTCAAGCCATGCAAACGCGAAAACTACGAGTTTTTGGAACTAACTCTCAAACATGTATCGGGTCTCTCAAACCATGCAAATCACCCTGAAACCCCCAAAAATGGGGGCAATAGCTCATGAAAATGGCTATAAAACGCGAAAACGTTGAGTTTTTGGTCATAACTGTCAAACATGTATCGGGTCTTACGAGCCATGCAAATCGCCCTAGAAACCTGAAACAGTGGGCAATAGCTCATGAAAACGACCATAAAACACGAAAACGACGAGTTTTTTGGTCATACCTCTCAAACATGTATCGGGTCTTACGAGCCATTCAAATCGCCCTGGAACCCGAAAAATATGGGCAATAGCTCATGAAAACGGCCATAAAACGCGAAAACTATGGGTTTTTGGTCCTAACTCTCAAACATGTATCGGGTCATACAGGCCATGCATATCGCCTTGGAAACACAAAACAGTGGGCAATAGCTCATGAAAACGACCATAAAACGCGAAAACGACGAGTTTTTTGGTCATCACTCTCAAACATGTATCGGGTCTTATGAGCCATGCAAATCGCCCTGGAACCCCAAACTTGTGGGCAATAGCTCATGAAAACGGCCATAAAACGCGAAAACTACGAGTTTTTGGTCCTAACTCTCAAACATGTATCGGGTCTCTCAAGCCATGCAAATCGCCCTGAAACCCCCAAAACTGGGGGCAATAGCTCATGAAAATGGCTATAAAACGCGAAAACGATGAGTTTTTGGTCTTAACTGTCAAACATGTATCGGGTCATACAGGCCATGCATATCGCCTTGGAAACACAAAACAGTGGGCAATAGCTCATGAAAACGACCATAAAACGCGAAAACGACGAGTTTTTTGGTCATCGCTCTCAAACATGTATCGGGTCTTACGAGCCCTGCAAATCGCCTTGGAACCCCAAAATTGTGGGCAATAGCTCATGAAAACGGCCATAAAACGCGAAAACTATGAGTTTTTGGTCCTAACTCTCAAACATGTATCGGGTCTCTCAAGCCATGCAAATCGCCCTGAAACCCCCAAAACTGTGGCCAATATCTCATGAAAACGACAAGTTTTTTGGTCATACCTCTCAAACATGTATCGGGTCTTACAAGTCATGCAAATCGCCTTGGAACCCGAAAAATATGGGCAATAGCTCATGAAAACGACCATAAAACACCAAAACGACGATTTTTTGGTCATACCTCTCAAACATGTATCGGATCTTACGAGCCATGCAAATCGCCCTGGAACCCGAAAAATATGGGCAATAGCTCATGAAAACGGCCATAAAACACGAAAACTATGGGTTTTTGGTCCTAACTCTCAAACATGTATCGGGTCATACAGGCCATGCATATCGCCCTGGAAACCCAAAACAGTGGGCAATAGCTCATGAAAACGGCCATAAAACGCGAAAACGACGAGTTTTTTGGTCCTAACTCTCAAACATGTATCGGGTCTTATGAGCCATGCAAATCGCCCTGGAACCCCAAACTTGTGGGCAATAGCTCATGAAAACGGCTATAAAACGCGAAAACTATGAGTTTTTGGTCCTAACTGTCAAACATGTATCGGGTCTCTCAAGCCATGCAAATCGCCCTGAAACCCCCAAAACTGGGGGCAATAGCTCATGAAAATGGCTATAAAACGCGAAAACGATGAGTTTTTGGTCATAACTGTCAAACATGTATCGGGTCTTACGAGCCATGCAAATCGCCCTAGAAAGCTGAAACAGTGGGCAATAGCTCATGAAAACGACCATAAAACACGAAAACGACGAGTTTTTTGGTCATACCTCTCAAACATGTATCGGGTCTTACGAGCCATTCAAATCGCCCTGGAACCCGAAAAATATGGGCAATAGCTCATGAAAACGGCCATAAAATGCGAAAACTATGGGTTTTTGTTCCTAAATCTCAAACATGTATCGGGTCTCTCAAGCCATGCAAATAGCCCTGAAACTCCCAAAACCATGGGCAATAGCTCATGAAAACGACCATAAAACGCGAAAACGATGAGGTTTTGGTCATAACTCTCAAACATGTATCAGGTCTTACGAGCCATGCAAATCGCCTTGGAACCCCAAAATTGTGGGCAATAGCTCATGAAAACGGCCATAAAACATGAAAACTACGAGTTTTTGGTCCTAACTCTCAAACATGTATCGGGTCTCTAAAGCCATGCAAATCGCCCTGGAACCCCCAAAACTGTGGGAAATAGCTCATGAAAATGTCAATGAAACACGAAAACGATGAGTTCTTTGTCATAACTCTCAAACATGTATCGGGTCTTACGGTCGTTGTAAATCTCCGTAGAACGCCAAAACTGTGGGTAATAGCTAATGAAAACGACTGTAAAATGCGAAAAACAATTTTTGGTCATAACTCTCAAATATTGCATCTTACGAGCCATGCAAATCCCCTAGAACCCCAAAACTATGGGCAATAACTCATTAAAAACGAGCATAAAAAACGAAAACGATAAGTTTTTGGTCATAACTCGCGAACATGTTTTGGGTCTTACTGTCATTGTAAATCGCCCTCAAACCCCAAAACTGTGGGCTATAGCTCATGAAAACGACCATATAACACGAAACTGACGAGTTTTTGGTCATAAATCTCAAACATGTATCGGGTTTTACGAGGCATGCAAATCGTCCTAGAACCCAAAAAATGTGGGAAATAGCTCATGAAAACGGCCACAAAACGCAAAAACGATGAGTTTTTGGTCCTAACTCCCAAACATCTATCGGGTCTTACGAGCAATGAAAATCGCCCTAAAACCCAAAACTGTGGGCAATATGTCATGAAAACGACCATAAAACGCGAAAACGATGACTTTTTGGTCATACCTCTCAAACATGTATCAGGTCTTACGAGTCATGCAAACGTCTTGGAACCCGAAAAATATGGGCAATAGATCATGAAATCGGCCATAAAACACGAAAACGATGACTTTTTCGTCTTAACTCTCAACCATGAATCTGGTCTTAAGGGCATGCATATCCCTCTGGAAATCCAAAACCATGGGCACTAACTCATGAAACGGCCACAAAACACAAAAACGACAAGTTTTTGGTCATGCCCTCAAATATGTATCGGGTCTTACGGGTGATGCAAATCCTCGTGGAACCTCAAAACTAAGGGCAATAACTCATTAACACGTCCGTAAAATGCGAAAACGACAACTGTTTGGTCTTAACTTTCAATAATGTATCGGGTCTGACAGGCCATGCAAATCGCCCTTGAACCCCAAAATTGTGGGCTATAGCTCATGAAAACGACCATAGAATGCGAAAATAATGAGTTTTTGGTCATACATGTAAAATATGTATCGGGTCTTATGAGGCATGCGAATCGCCCTCGAACCCGTAAAATATGGGCAATAGTTCTTGAAAATGGCTATAAAACGCGAAAGCTATGGGATTTTGGTCCTAACTCTTAAACATGTATCGGTTCTTACGAGCCATGCAAATCGCCATAGACATCCAAAACTTTGGGCAATAGCTCATGAATACGACCATAATACACGAAAACGACCACTTTTTGGTCATACCTCTCAAACATGTATCGGGTATTACGAGCCATGCAAATCGCCCCGGAACCCGAAAAATATGGGCAATAGCTCATTAAAATGGCCATATAACTACGAGTTTTTGGTCCGAACTTTCAAACTGTATCGGGTCATACAGGCCATGTATATCGGCCTGGAAACCCAAAACAGTGGGCAATAGCTCATGAAAACGACCATAAAACGCGAAAACGACGAGTTTTTTGGTCATCGCTCTCAAACATGTATCGGTCTTACGAGCCATGCAAATCGCCTTGGAACCCCAAAATTGTGGGAATAGTTCATGAAAATGGCCAAAAACGCGAAAACTACGAGTTTTCGGTCCTAACTCTCAAACATGTATCGGGTCTCTCAAGCCATGCAAATCGCCCTGAAACCCCCAAAACTGTGGGCAATATCTCATGAAAACGACAAGTTTTTTGGTCATACCTCTCAAACATGTATCGGGTCTTACGAGCCATGCAAATCGCCCTGGAACCCGAAAAATATGGGCAATAGCTCATGAAAACGACCATAAAACACGAAAACGACGAGTTTTTTGGTCATACCTCTCAAACATGTATCGGATCTTACGAGCCATGCAAATCGCCCTGGAACCCGAAAAATATGGGCAATAGCTCATGAAAACGGCCATAAAACGCGAAAACTATGGGTTTTTGGTCCTAACTCTCAAACATGTATCGGGTCATAAAGGCCATGCATATCGCCCTGGAAACCCAAAACAGTGGGCAATAGCTCATGAAAACGACCATAAAACGCGAAAATGACGAGTTTTTTTGTCATCACTCTCAAACATGTATCGGGTCTCTCAAGCCATGCAAACGCGAAAACTACGAGTTTTTGGAACTAACTCTCAAACATGTATCGGGTCTCTCAAACCATGCAAATCACCCTGAAACCTGAAACGTTGAGTTTTTGGTCCTAACTGTCAAACATGTATCGGGTCTTACGAGCCATGCAAATCGCCCTAGAAACCTGAAACAGTGGGCAATAGCTCATGAAAACGACCATAAAACACGAAAACGACGAGTTTTTTGGTCATACCTCTCAAACATGTATCGGGTCTTACGAGCCATTCAAATCGCCCTGGAACCCGAAAAATATGGGCAATAGCTCATGAAAACGGCCATAAAATGCGAAAACTATGGGTTTTTGGTCCTAGATCTCAAACATGTATCGGGTCTCTCAAGCCATGCAAATCGCCCTGAAACTCCCAAAACCGTGGGCAATAGCTCATGAAAATGGCCATATAACTACGAGTTTTTGGTCCGAACTCTCAAATTGTATCGGGTCATATAGGCCATGTATATCGCCGTGGAAACCCCAAACAGTGGGCAATAGTTCATGAAAACGACCATAAAACGCGAAAACGACGAGTTTTTTGGTCATCGCTCTCAAACATGTATCGGGTCTTACGAGCCATGCAAATCTCCTTGGAACCCCAAAATTGTGGGCAATAGCTCATGAAAACGGCCATAAAACGCGAAAACTACGAGTTTTTGGTCCTAACTCTCAAACATGTATCGGGTCTCTCAAGCCATGCAAATCGCCCTGAAACCCCCAAAACTATGGGCAATATCTCATGAAAACGACAAGTTTTTTCGTCATACCTATCAAACATGTATTGGGTCTTACGAGCCATGCAAATCGCCCTAGAACCCGAAAAATATGGGCAATAGCTCATGAAAACGACCATAAAACATGAAAACGACGAGTTTTTGGTCATACCTCTCAAACATGTATCGGATCTTACGAGCCATGCAAATGGCCCTGGAACCCGAAAAATATGGGCAATAGCTCATGAAAACGGCCATAAAACGCGAAAACTATGGGTTTTTGGTCCTCACTCTCAAACATGTATCGGGTCATACAGGCCATGCATATCGCCTTGGAAACACAAAACAGTGGGCAATAGCTCATGAAAGCGACCATAAAACGCGAAAACGACGAGTTTTTGGTCATCACTCTCAAACATGTATCGGGTCTTATGAGCCATGCAAATCGCCCTGGAACCCCAAACTTGTGGGCAATAGCTCATGAAAACGGCCATAAAACGCTAAAACTACGAGTTTTTGGTCCTAACTCTCAAACATGTATCGGGTCTCTCAAGCCATGCAAATCGCCCTGAAACCCCCAAAACTGGGGGCAATAGCTCATGAAAATGGCTATAAAACGCGAAAACGATGAGTTTTTGGTCATAACTGTCAAACATGTATCGGGTCTTACGAGCCATGCAAATCGCCCTAGAAACCCGAAACAGTGGGCAATAGCTCATGAAAACGACCATAAAACACGAAAACGACGAGTTTTTGGTCATACCTCTCAAACATGTATCGGGTCTTACGAGCCATTCAAATCGCCCTGGAACCCGAAAAATATGGGCAATAGCTCATGAAAACGGCCATAAAATGCGAAAACTATGGGTTTTGGTCCTAAATCTCAAACATGTATCGGGTCTCTCAAGCCATGCAAATAGCCCTGAAACTCCCAAAACCGTGGGCAATAGCTCATGAAAACGACCATAAAACGCGAAAACGATGAGGTTTTGGTCATAACTCTCAAACATGTATCAGGTCTTACGAGCCATGCAAATCGCCTTGGAACCCCAAAATTGTGGGCAATAGCTCATGAAAACGGCCATAAACGTGAAAACTACGAGTTTTTGGTCCTAACTCTCAAACATGTATCGGGTCTCTAAAGCCATGCAAATCGCCCTGGAACCCCCAAAACTGTGGGAAATAGCTCATGAAAATGGCTATGAAACACGAAAACGATGAGTTCTTGGTCATAACTCTCAAACATGTATCGGGTCTTACGGTCGTTGTAAATCTCCGTAGAACGCCAAAACTATGGGTAATAGCTAATGAAAACGACTGTAAAATGCGAAAAACAATTTTTTGGTCATAACTCTCAAATATTGCATCTTACGAGCCATGCAAATCCTCTAGAACCCCAAAACTATGGGCAATAACTCATTAAAAACGAGCATAAAACACGAAAACGATGAGTTTTTGGTCATAACTCGCGAACATGTTTTGGGTCTTACTGTCATTGTAAATCGCCCTCAAACCCCAAAACTGTGGGCTATAGCTCATGAAAACGACCATATAACACGAAACTGACGAGTTTTTGGTCATAAATCTCAAACATGTATCGGGTTTTACGAGGCATGCAAATCGTCCTAGAACCCAAAAAATGTGGGAAATAGCTCATGAAAACGGCCACAAAACGCGAAAACGATGAGTTTTTGGTCCTAACTCCCAAACATGTATCGAGTCTTACGAGCAATGAAAATCGCCCTAAAACCCAAAACTGTGGGCAATATCTCATGAAAACGACCATAAAACGCGAAAACGACGACTTTTTGGTCATACCTCTCAAACATGTATCAGGTCTTACGAGTCATGCAAACGCCTTGGAACCCGAAAAATGTGGGCAATAGATCATGAAATCGGCCATAAAACGCGAAAACGATGACTTTTTCGTATTAACTCTCAACCATGAATCTGGTCTTAAGGGCATGCATATCCCCCTGGAAATACAAAACCATGGGCACTAACTCATGAAACGGCCACAAAACACAAAAACGACAAGTTTTTGGTCATGCCCTCAAATATGTATCGGGTCTTACGGGTGATGCAAATCCCCGTGGAACCTCAAAACTAAGGGCAATAACTCATTAACACGTCCGTAAAATGCGAAAACGACAACTGTTTGGTCTTAACTTTCAATAATGTATCGGGTCTGACAGGCCATGCAAATCGCCCTTGAACCCCAAAATTGTGGGCTATAGCTCATGAAAACGACCATAGAACGCGAAAATGATGAGTTTTTGGTCATACATGTAAAATATGTATCGGGTCTTATGAGGCATGCGAATCGCCCTCGAACCCGTAAAATATGGGCAATAGTTCTTGAAAATGGCTATAAAACGTGAAAACTATGGGATTTTGGTCCTAACTTTTAAACATGTATCGGGTCTTACGAGCCATGCAAATCGCCATAGACATCCAAAACTGTGGGCAATAGCTCATGAATACGACATAATACACGAAAACGACCACTTTTTATTCATACCTCTCAAACATGTATCGGGTATTACGAGCCATGCAAATCGCCCTGTGAGCGATGCAAATCTCCTTGGACCCCAAAATTGTGGGCCAATAGCTCATGAAAACGGCCATAAACGTGAAAACTACGAGTTTTTGGTCCTAACTCTCAAACATTTATCGGGTCTCTCAGCCATGCAAATCGCCTTGAAACCCCCAAAACTGTGGGCAATATCTCATGGAAAACGACATGTTTTTTGGTCATACCTCTCAAACATGTATCGGTCTTACGAGCCATGCAAATCGCCCTGGAACCCGAAAAATATGGGCAATAGCTCATGAAAACGACCATAAAACACGAAAACGACGAGTTTTTTGGTCAACCTCTCAAACATGTATCGGATCTTACGAGCCATGCAAATCGCCCTGGAACCCGAAAAATATGGGCAATAGCTCATGAAAACGGCCATAAAACGCGAAAACTATGAGTTTTTGGTCCTAACTCTCAAACATGTATCGGGTCTTACAGGCCATGCAATATCGCCCTGAAACGACCATAAAACGCGAAAATGACGAGTTTTTTGGTCATCACTCTCAAACATGTATCGGGTCTCTAAAAAACCATGCAAACCGAAAAACTACGAGTTTTTGGTCCTAACTCTCAAACATGTATCGGGTCTCTCAAGCCATGCAAATCACCCTGAAACCCCCAAACTGGGGGCAAGAGCTCATGAAAATTGCATAAAAACGCGAAAACGATGAGTTTTTGGTCATAACTGTCAAACATGTATCGGGTCTTACGAGCCATGCAAATCGCCCTAGAAACCCGAAACAGTGGGCAATAGCTCATGAAAACGACCATAAAACACGAAAACGACGAGTTTTTTGGTCCTAACTCTCAAACATGTATCGGGTCTCTCAAGCCATGCAAATCGCCCTGAAACCCGAAAAATATGGGCAATAGCTCATGAAAACGGCCATAAAATGCGACAAAACTATGGGTTTTTGGTCCTAGGTCTCAAACATGTATCGGTTCTATCAAGCCATGCAAATCGCCCTGAACTCCCAAAAACCGTGGGCAATAGCTCATGAAACGACCATAAAACGCGAAAACGATGAGGTTTTGGTCATAACTCTCAAACATGTATCAGGTCTTACGAGCCATGCAAATCGCCTTGGAACCCAAAATTGTGGGCAATAGCTCATGAAAACGGCCATAAAATGTGAAAACTACGAGTTTTTGGTCCTAACTCTCAAACATGTATCGGGTCTCTAAAGCCATGCAAATCGCCCTGAAACCCCCAAAAACTATGGGAAATAGCTCATGAAAATGGCTATGAAAACACGAAATCGATGAGTTCTTGGTCATAACTCTCAAACATTTATCGGGTCTTACGTTCGTTGTAAATCCGTTATAGAACGCCAAAACTGTGGGTAATAGCTAATGAAAACGACTGTAAAATGCGAAAAACAATTTTTTGGTCATAACTCTCAAATATTGCATCTTACGAGCCATGCAAATCTCCCTAGAAACCCGAAACAGTGGGCAATAGCTCATGAAAACGACCATAAAACACGAAAACGACAAGTTTTTTGTTCATACCTCTCAAACATGTATCGGGTATTACGAGCCATGCAAATCGCCCTGGAAACCCGAAAAATATGGGCAATAGCTCATGAAAATGCCATATAACTACGAGTTTTTGGTCGAACTCTCAAAATTGTATCGGGTCATATAGGCCATGTATATCGCCGTGGAAACCCCAAACAGTGGGCAATAGTTCATGAAAACGACATAAAACGCGAAAACGACGAGTTTTTTGGTCATCGCTCTCAAACATGTATCGGGTCTTACGAGCCATGCAAATCTCCTTGGAACCCAAAATTGTGGGCAATAGCTCATGAAAACGCCATAAAACGCGAAAACTACGAGTTTTTGGTCCTAACTCTCAAACATGTATTGGGTCTCTCAAGCCATGCAAATCGCCCTGGAACCCCCAAAACTATGGGCAATATCTCATGAAAACGACAAGTTTTTTCGTCATACCTATCAAACATGTATCGGGTCTTACGAGCCACGCAAATCGCCCTGGAACCGAAAAAATATGGGCAATAGCTCATGAAAACGACCATAAAAAAAACGACGAGTTTTTGGTCATACCTCTCAAACATGTATCGGATCTTACGAGCCATGCAAATCGCCCTGGAACCTGAAAAATATGGGGCAATAGCTCATGAAAACGGCCATAAAACGCGAAAACTATGGGTTTTTGGTCCTAAACTCTCAAAATGTATCGGGTCATACAGGCCATGCATATCGCCTTGGAAACACAAAACAGTGGGCAATAGCTCATTGAAAACGACCATAAAACGCGGAAAACGATGAGTTTTTTGGTCATCACTCTCAAACATGTATCGGGTCTTATG
>CAJUWN010001714.1:0-39006 GCA_910589765.1 Avena atlantica | reverse complement strand
CTTAAGACATGATACATGTTTGAGAGTTATGACCCAAAACTCATCGTTTTCGTGTTTGTGGTCATTTTATGAGTTATTGCCCACAATTTTTGGCTTCCAGGAGGATTTGCATGCCTCGTAAGAACCCTTACATGTTTGAGAATATGAATAAAAAACTCGTAGTTTTCTCGTTTTATGGCTGTTTTCATGAGATATGTCCCACAGTTTGGGGTTCATGGCGATTTACATCGACCTTAAGACACGATACATGTTTTGAGAGTTATGACCAAAACTCATTGTTTTGGTGTTTATGGCCATTTTTATGAGTTATTTCCCACAGTTTTTGGGTTCTTGTTGGAGCAAGGACTGTAAGACCCATTACAATTTTTGAGATATATGACTTAAACTCATAGTTTTCGTGTTTTATGGCCGTTTTCATGGGCTATGTCCCACAGTTTTGGATTCCATGGCGATTTATATCGACCATAAGACCCGATACATGTTTGAGAGTTATGACCAAAAACTCATGTTTTCGTGTTTATAGCTATTTTTATGAGTTATTTCCCATAGTTTTTGGGTTCCAGTTGGATTTGCATGGACTGTAAGACCCATTATAATTTTGAGATACATGACTAAAAAATCTCATAGATTTCGTGTTTTTTGGCCGTTTTCATGAGCTATTGCCCATTGTTTAGGGGTTCTAGGGCGATTTAGAACGACCTTAAGACCTGATACTTGTTGGTAAGATATGACCTAAAACCCATAGTTTTCGCGTTTATGCTGTTTTAATGAGCTATTGCCCACAGTTTTATGGTTCTAGGGCGATTTACAGCAACCTTAAGAAATGATACATGTTTGAGAGTTACGACAAAAAAACTCGTCATTTTCATGTTTTATGGTCATTTTCATGAGTTATTGCCCACAGTTTTGGGTTCCAGGCGGATGGATTTGCATGCCTCGTAAGAACCTACATGTTTGAGAGATATGACCAGAAACTCGTTGTTTTTCGTGTTTATGGCCATTTCATGAGCTATTTCCCATTGTTTTGGGGTTCCAGGGCAATTTCATCGACCTTAAGTCCCGATAGATGTTTGAGAGTTATGACCAAAAACTCATCGTTTTGTGTTTATGGCATTTTTATTGTTATTGCACACAGTTTTTGGTTTCTACTTCGATTTTGCAAGGCATGTAAGAACCGTCACATGTTTGAGATATATGACTAAAAACTCATAGTTTTCGTGTTCTATGGCCGTTTTCATGAGCTATTGACCACTATTTAGGGGTTCTAGGGCGATTTTTACAACGACCTTAAGACATGATACATGTTGGTAAGTTCTGACGCAAAACTCATAGTTTTCACGTTTTATGGCTGTTTTCATGAGCTATTGCCCACAGTTTTATGGTTCTAGGGTGATTTACACAACCTTAAGACATGATACATGTTTGAGAGTATGACCCAAAACTCATCGTTTTCGTGTTTTTGGTCATTTTCATGAGTTATTGCCCACAATTTTTTGGGCTTCCAGGAGGATTTGCATGCCTCGTAAGAACCCTTACATGTTTGAGATATATGAATAAAAAACTCGTAGTTTTCCCGTTTTATGGTCGTTTTCATGAGATATGTCCGATAGTTTTGGGGTTCCATGGAGAGTTGAGTTACATCGACCTTAAGACACAATACATGTTGAGAGTTATGACCCAAAACTCATTGTTTGGTGTTTATGGCCATTTTTATGAGTTATTTCCCACAGTTTTTGGGTTCTTGTTGGATTTGCAAGGCCTGTAAGACCCATTACAATTTTTGAGATATATGACTTAAAGCTCATAGTTTTCGTGTTTTATGGCCGTTTTCATGGGCTATGTCCCACAGTTTTGGGTTCCAGGCGGATTTGGATGCCTCGTAAGAACCTTTACATGTTTGAGAGATATGACCGGAAAGTCGTTGTTTTGTGTTTTATGGCCGTTTTCATGTGCTATTTCCCATTCTTTTGGGGTTCCAGGGCAATTTACATCGACCTTAAGACCCGATAGATATTTGAGAGTTATGACCAAAAACTCGTCGTTTTTGTGTTTATGGCCATTTTTATGAGTTATTGCGCACAGTTTTTGGTTTCTACTTCGATTTACAAGGCATGTAAGAACCATCACATGTTTGAGGTATATGACTAAAAACTCATAGTTTTCGTGTTCTATGGCCGTTTTCATGAGCTATTGACCACTATTTAGGGGTTCTAGGGCGATTTACAACGACCTTAAGACATGATACATGTTGGTAAGTTCTAACGCAAAACTCATAGTTTTCATGTTTTATGGCTGTTTTCATGAGCTATTGCCCACAGTTTTATGGTTCTAGGCTGATTTACAACAACCTTAAGACATGATACATGTTTGAGAGTTATGACCCAAAACTCATCGTTTTCGTGTTTTGTGGTCATTTTCATCAGTTATTGCCCACAATTTTTTGGCTTCCAGGAGGATTTGCATGCCTCGTAAGAACCCTTACATGTTTGAGATATATGAATAAAAAACTCGTAGTTTTCTCGTTTTTATGGCTGTTTTCATGAGATATGTCCCACAGTTTTGGGGTTCCATGGCGATTTACATCGACCTTAAGACACGATACATGTTTGAGAGTTATGACCAAAAACTCATTGTTTTGTTTTTTATGGCCATTTTTATGAGTTATTTCCCACAGTTTTTGGGTTCTTGTTGGATTTGCAAGGCCTGTAAGACCCATTACAATTTGAGATATATGACTTAAAGCTCATAGTTTTCGTGTTTTATGGCCGTTTTCATGGCTATGTCCCACAGTTTTGGGATTCCATGGCGATTTATATCGACCTTAAGACCCGATACATGTTTTGAGAGTTATGACCAAAAACTCATATTTTCTGTGTTTATAGCTATTTTTATGAGTTATTTCCCATAGTTTTTGGGTTCCAGTTGGATTTGCAAGGACTGTAAGACCCATTACAATTTTTGAGATACATGACTAAAATATCATAGATTTCGTGTTTTTTGGCCGTTTTCATGAGCTATTGCCCATTGTTTAGGGGTTCTAGGCGATTTAGAACGACCTTAAGACCTGATACTTGTTGGTAAGATATGACCTAAAACCCATAGTTTTCGCGTTTATGGCTGTATTAATGAGCTATTGCCCACAGTTTTATGGTTCTAGGGCGATTTACAGCAACCTTAAGAAATGATACATGTTTGAGAGTTACGACAAAAAAACTCGTCATTTTCATGTTTTTGGTCATTTTCATGAGTATTGCCCACAGTTTTGGGTTCCAGGCGGATTTGCATGCCTCGTAAGAACCTTTACATGTTTGAGAGATATGACCAGAACTCGTTGTTTTAGTGTTTTATGGCCATTTTCATGAGCTATTTCCCATTGTTTTGGGGTTCCAGGGCAATTTTCATCGACCTTAAGTCCCGATAGATGTTTGAGAGTTATGACCAAAAACTCATCGTTTTTGTGTTTATGGCAATTTTATTTGTTATTGCGCACAGTTTTTGGTTTCAACTTCGATTTGCAAGGCATGTAAGAACCGTCACATGTTTGAGATATATGACTAAAAACTCATAGTTTTCGTGTTCTATGGCCGTTTTCATGAGCTATTGACCACTATTTAGGGGTTCTAGGGCGATTTACAACGACCTTAAGACATGATACATGTTGGTAAGTTCTGACGCAAAACTCATAGTTTTCACGTTTTATGGCTGTTTTCATGAGCTATTGCCCACAGTTTTATGGTTCTAGGGTGATTTACAACAACCTTAAGACACGATGCATGTTTGAGAGTTATGACCCAAAACTCATCGTTTTCGTGTTTTATGGTCATTTTCATGAGTTATTGCCCACAATTTTTTGGGTTCCAGTAGGATTTGCATGCCTCGTAAGAACCCTTACATGTTTGAGAGATATGACCTCAATCTTGTCGTTTTCGTGTTTTATGGTCGTTTTCATGAGCTATTTCCCACAGTTTTGGCGTTACAGGGCGATTTACAACGACCTTAAGAGCCGATACATGTTTGAGAGTTATGCCTAAAACCTTGTTGTTTTTGTGTTTATGGCTATTTTCATGAGTTATTGCCCACTATTTTTGGGTTCCAGTTGGATTTTCAAGCCCTGTAAGACCCGTTATATGTTTGAGATATATGACTAAAAAACTCATAGTTTTCCGGTTTTATGTCCGTTTTCATGAGCTATTTCCCGTAGTATTTGGGTTATGGCGATTTACATCATCCTTAAGACCCGATACATTTTTGAGATTTATGACAAAAAACTCATTGTTTTTGTGTTTATGGCCATTTTATGAGTTATTTCCCACAGTTTTTGGGTACTAGTTGGATTTGCAAGGCCTGTAAGACCCATTACAATTTTTGAGATACATGACTTAAAGCTCATAGTTTTCGTGTTTTATGGCCGTTTTCATGAGCTATGTCCCAGATTTTTGGGATTCCATGGCGATTTACATCGACCTAAAGACTCGATACATGTTTGAGAGTTATGACAAAAAACTCATCGTTTTCGTGTTTATGACCATATTTATGAGTTATTTCCCATAGTTTTTGGGTTCCAGTTGCATTTGCAAGGCCTGTAAGACCCATTACAATTTTTGAGATATATGACTAAAATCTCACAGATTTCGTGTTTTATGGCCGTTTTCATGAGCTATTGCCCATTCTTTAGGGGTTCTAGGGCGATTTACAACGACCTTAAGACCTGATACTTGTTTGTAAGATATAACCTAAAACCCACAGTTTCGCGTTTATGGCTGTATTCATGAGCTATTGCCGACAGTTTTATGGTTCTAGGGCGATTTACAACAACCTGAAGAAATGATACATGTTTGAGAGTTACGATAAAAAAACTCGTCATTTTCATGTTTTATGGTCATTTTCATGAGTTATTGCCCACAGTTTTGGGTTCCAGGCGGATTTGCATGCCTCGTAAGAACCTTTACATGTTTGAGAGTTATGACCAGAAACTCGTTGTTTTCGTGTTTTATGGCCGTTTTCATGTGCTATTTCCCATTCTTTTGGGGTTCCAGGGCAATTTACAACGACCTTAAGACCCGGTAGATGTTTGAGAGTTATGACCAAAAACTCGTCGTTTTTGTGTTTATGGCCATTTTTATGAGTTTTTGGTTTCTACTTCGATTTGCAAGGCATGTAAGAACCATCACATGTTTGAGGTATATGACTAAAAATTCATAGTTTTCGTGTTCTATGGCCGTTTTCATGAGCTATTGACCACTATTTAAGGGTTCTAGGGCGATTTACAACGTAAGACATGATACATGTTGGTAAGTTGTGACGCAAAACTCGTAGTTTTCACGTTTTATGGCTGTTTTCATGAGCTATTGCCCACAGTTTTATGGTTCTAGGGTGATTTACAACAACCTTAAGACATGATACATGTTTGAGAGTTATGACCCCAAACTCATCGTTTTCGTGTTTTGTGGTCATTTTCATGAGTTATTGCCCACAATTTTTTGGCTTCCAGGAGGATTTGCAGGCCTCGTAAGAACCCTTACATGTTTGAGAGATATGACCTTAATCTTGTTGTTTTCATGTTTTATGGCCGTTTTCATGAGCGATTTCCCACAGTTTTGTGGTTATAGGGCAATTTACAACGACCTTAAGACCCAAACATGTTTGAGAGTTAACCTAAAACCTTGTCGTTTTTTGTTTATGGCCATTTTCATAGTTATTTCCCACTGTTTTGGTTCTAGTTGGATTTTCAAGTCCTATAAGACCCGTTACATGTTTGAGATATATGATAAAAAACTCTAGTAGTTTTCCCGTTTTATGGCCGTTTTCATGAGATATGTCCCACAGTTTTGGGGTTCCATGGCGATTTACATCGACCTTAAGACACGATACATGTTTGAGAGTTATGACCAAAAACTCATTGTTTTCGTGTTTATGGCCATTTTTATGAGTTATTTCCCATAGTTTTTGCGTTCTTATTGGATTTGCAAGGCCTGTAAGACCCATTACAATTTTTGAGATATATGACTTAAAGCTCATAGTTTTCGTGTTTTATGGCCGTTTTCATGAGCTATTTCCCACAGTTTTGGGGTTACAGGGCGATTTACAACGACCTTAAGACCCGATACATGTTTGAGAGTTAAGCCTAAAACCTTGTCGTTTTTGTGTTTATGGCCATTTTCATGAGTTATTTCCCACTGTTTTTGGGTTCTAGTTGGATTTTCAAGTCCTATAAGACCCGTTACATGTTTGAGATATATGAATAAAAAACTCGTAGTTTTCCCGTTTTATGGACGTTTTCATGAGATATGTCCCACAGTTTTGGGGTTCCATGGAGATTTACATCGACCTTAAGACACGATACATGTTTGAGAGTTATGACCAAAAACTCATTGTTTTCGTGTTTATGGCCATTTTATGAGTTATTTCCCACAGTTTTTGGGTTCTTGTTGGATTTGCAAGGCCTGTAAGACCCATTACAATTTTTGAGATATATGACTTAAAGCTCATAGTTTTCGTGTTTTATGGCCGTTTTCATGAGCTATGTCCCACAGTTTTGGGATTCCATGGCGATTTATATCGACCTTAAGACCCGATACATGTTTGAGAGTTATGACCAAAAACTCATGTTTTCGTGTTTATAGCCATTTTTATGAGTTATTTCCTATAGTTTTGGGTTCTAGTTGGATTTGCAAGGACTATAAGACCCATTACAATTTTTGAGATACATGACTAAAATCTCATAGATTTCGTGTTTTATGGCCGTTTTCATGAGCTATTGCCCATTGTTAAGGGGTTCTACGACGATTTACAACGACCTTAAGACATGATACTTGTTGGTAAGATATGACCTAAAACCCATAGTTTTCGCGTTTATGGCTGTATTGATGAGGTATTGCCCACAGTTTTATGGTTCTAGGGCGATTTACAGCAACCTTAAGAAATGATACATGTTTGAGAGTTACGACAAAAAAACTCGTCATTTTCATGTTTTATGGTCATTTTTCATGAGTTATTGCCCACACTTTTGGGTTCCAGGCGGATTTGCATGCCTGGTAAGAACCTTTACATGTTTGAGAGATATGACCAGAAACTCGTTGTTTTCGTGTTTTATGGCCATTTTCATGAGCTATTTCCCATTGTTTTGGGGTTCCAGGGCAATTTACATCGACCTTAAGTCCCGATAGATGTTTGAGCGTTATGACCAAAAACTCATCGTTTTTGTGTTTATGGCAATTTTTATGAGCTATTGTGCACAGTTTTTGGTTTCTACTTCGATTTGCAAGGCATGTAAGAACCGTCACATGTTTGAGATATATGACTAAAATCTCATAGTTTTCGTGTTCTATGGCCGTTTTCATGAGCTATTGACCACTATTTAGGGGTTCTAGGGCGATTTACAACGACCTTAAGACATGATACATGTTGGTAAGTTCTGACGCAAAACTCATAGTTTTCACGTTTTATGGCTGTTTTCATGAGCTATTGCCCATAGTTTTATGGTTCTAGGGTGATTTACAACAACCTTAAGACACGATATATGTTTGAGAGTTATGACCCAAAACTCATCGTTTTCGTGTTTTATGGTCATTTTCATTAGTTATTGCCCACAATTTTTTTGGGTTCTAGTAGGATTTGCATGCCTCGTAAGAACCCTTACATGTTTGAGAGATATGACCTCAATCTTGTCGTTTTCGTGTTTTATGGCCGTTTTGATGAGCTATTTCCCACAGTTTTGGCGTTACAGGGCAATTTAGAACGACCTTAAGAGCCGATACATGTTTGAGAGTTTTGCCTAAAACCTTGTTGTTTTTGTGTTTATGGCTATTTTCATGAGTTATTGCCCACTGTTTTTGGGTTCCAGTTGGATTTTCAAGTCCTGTAAGACCCGTTACATGTTGTCACATCCCAAGATTTTCCAAATCTTGTAATGTGAAAAAATAAATAAACAAAATAAATTATTGTTGAAAATAAGGGTGAAAAGAAACTTTGGATTCTAAATGGAAACTTAATATCCCATCTTGAACAAACTTTAATTAAAGTTTGAATTCAACAAAATCCCAATCAAAAGAAATGCTTTCCTCATTAAATGCTTCTAGAAATTTAAACACTTGAGAAATAAACCAAAACCCTAAAACCCTAATGGAAGAAAATCATTTCCAAATTATCACCAAGCCTATGGATTTAATACATATAAAAATTTTCCATCAAACATTTACAAATGATCAAGAAAGACAAATACAAATATTATAAGACCATAGAAATTGGTTTCACTTAAATTGGAGCCATAAATAAAATCTTATGAATATAATAAGATAAGGAAATTTAATTTCCAAAGCTTATAAGAAACCTATATATAAATCCATACCAAATGGTGAACAAATAATCCTAAAGATATTTAAAAGAATAAATAAATATCAAATAATATTTCACAAATTGGAATCACCAAATTTGGATCTCTAAATAAAAAGATATGGATTTTATAAGATAAAGAGAGAATTATTAAATAAAGAATATTTAAAAACCAAATTAAAACTTGGCCAAGACCATAGGCAAATGGAATAAATTATAATCCAAATCCAAATAAAATAAAAGGATAAAGAATTTCCAAAATAAAATAAAATGACTTTGACCAAATCCTATTTCATTGGAATAAAGATAAAAATCCCTATTAGAAATAATTGACTAAATCATGGGAAAATAATATTTTGGAATTTACCCAAGTGGATTAGAAGCTGTTTAATTAACCTAAATAATAAGATCAAAGAAAACTTCCAAATAAAAATTTAGGGAATTAAAACTATATTTAATCCAATTGAAATTAAAACAAAAATCCAATTCAAATGATTTATGAATCATATTAAATACTTTCCAAATAATTCAAGATGAATTATTTGAACCAAAATAAACAAATAAAAACCTACTGAAAGGATTTGGAAAGTTTAAAGAATTTAAATGGTGTTTGAAAATATTATTTAATTTTATTTGATTTAAAACAAGGGCTTATTTGAATAATTAAAAGACCTTAAAAAGAATAAATAAATTGTTCTAAAAATGATATAAGAATGTTTTATTAATCAGTATGTAAACCTACACAAGTTTTGGCAAAGGTTTGAATTCAAATGAGTGTTTGAATTGCTTATTCAAAATCAAAACAGAAAAAATCAAATGAGAAAAAGAGAAAACAAACAGAACAAAAAAATTGAAAGGAACAGCCCAGCCCACCTGGTCCAGTCCAGCCCACCTCGCCCTCTCAAGAGCGAAACGATTTCTCACCGCAGACTTAACCAATGCCCTCACTGACAGCCTGGTCCCATACCCCCTTCCCCTCTATCGCTGACGAGATGACCCCACCGCCAGCTCCCTTCTTCCTCACCCACCCCGCTGACCATGCTCCTCTGGCTGTTTCTCTGGTGATGAATGCCGATGGTAAATTCACATCAATCCCATGCTAAAAGCTCGTCGCGACCGCATGTATTTAGTCGCCTGCCTCTCCTCCCCATTTCCCCTCCGTCGCCTCACCCTAGCACGCCCCCAGGCTGATCGATTTTTCGCTACACTGCCACTGCTCCAATGACTTTCCCCGGCCGATTCCGGCAGCCCCTCGTCGCCCCTCGCCTCCTCGAGCACACGTACGTGACCCCCAGGCCCTGGTGCACCTCCCAGTGGCATTAGCTCGCTCGCGAGCGCCCCAGAGCCTCGACAACGACGACACCAAGCGCCGCCACCGTCTGCTTTATTCTCCGGCGACTCCTCTGGTAAGAACCTGACCGCCCCTCTCCTTCTCCTTCACACACACACCATCGCCGCATCATCACGCATCTAACGGTGTCTTCCGTTTGCTCCCTCGTGACCCGTAGCGCCGCCCTCGACCACGACAGAGCGTGGCCGTCGTCAGACGCAACTCCGACGAGCAATTATCAGCAACCTTGTGCGCCCCTTCGTCAAACGCGAGCAGGTTGAGCATCCCCATGCCACGGCGATCACGGTGAGCCACCTCTCTACCTTCCTTGCTTCCTGGTTCGTCGGCGCACACCGTCCGACCGTGCGCCGCCGCCAGCCACCGTCGGCGCCTCTCGAGTTAGGTCAAGTCGTTTTACACCATTAGATCCCCATCTGGCGACTTAGATAGAATCATTAAACGAAGAGGTACGAGCTAATATGAACCGCACCATCTCACTTAGATCCAATGGCTGTGGTCTGTCGATCCAACCGAAGCGGTACCGACGAATAGAATCAAGACACGTGTCCCTGCTGGTTTGATTTAAAACAGAATTGATCTATTTGATGCTCCATTTTGTAAAATTCATAACTTTCAAACCACACGTCCAAATTTTACAAATTTTATATCATTGGATTCAGAAAGACAAGCCCTAGCCAACCATGCACTTTGTTTAGTAAAAAGATTCTGTTAAAATGTTTGTTTTTGCAGAAACTTGTGTATGCATGTTTAGGATATAAAATTTGTTCTAAAATGCATGTTTAGGATAAAATCTTTGGCAAATGGTTTGTTTTGAACCTACTGACCATAGGAAACAAATTGTGGTTTCAAAAATGTATTTGGTGAAGCAAAAGAATAAATCTTGGATTTAAACCATTTCTAGTCAATTAAAAATATGGTTTAATCATTAAAAATGGTTATGGAAGAAAAACTTTGAGAAATGTTTTGGAAATAAACTCTATGACCCTAAACACAAGATTTTATGGTTTGAAAACATATTTTGTTAAACCTATAGAATGTTGCCTTATTAAAAGTATTTCTTCACCACATAAAATAATGACTTGGGTTAAATGGTTTATGAAGTAAAAACTTTTGCAAATGGTTTTGCCACTTTATAAAATGACCAATAGGTGCTTCCAAATGTTTATAACCTACTAGAAACCATTTTTTCAAATAAAACAATCTCTTGCATGCTTGCATGCATTATTTTGTTTCTATAATTTTATGTGATGAATTGCTTGAATGGTAGATTGAAATATTGTTTGCTTGATTGAATTGTAGTGATTTGAAGTGTGTGAACATTGCAAGATCAAGGAGTGAACCTATACTATCTGACAAAAAGGCAAGTGATGCTTCATACTTTTGCCCCATTATTTTTTACTATGCATTAGTGATATTTCTAAGTAGGACTTGCATGGAATTTTGCTAAGTATAAACTATGCCACGGGAAATCCTAGTAGATGAAACCTTAGTAGAAATTTCCTAAGTTAAGATTCCTACTACTATCATGCTTAGCTGAGCTAATAGAAAACAAGGGTGGAATATATATTCATGCTATGGAAAATTTCTAAGTCGAAGGACTTGTGTTTTGTTTAATAAAACAACTAAGTGAATGAATCACCTGGGTGGAATGGAAGGAATGGTTTGTGTTGAGTGGTTCACACGGCCCATTTCTATAGTTTACCTTGTGTATCTCACTTGTGGATGGCCACCCAGGAACAAAGAGATTTGAGATGTCAAATGTTGAGAAGCTTCAAGTGCAGCCACTTGGCATTATGGGCTTTGCCTGGATCATATAGGTTGCAATAACTTAGCCAAATGGACAGTTGGTGGTAGGGGTTTGATAGGTTGGAACGCGTCCATTCTAGTCTAAGGGAAGGCTTCTGAAAGGTCCTGTCTTGGTGAAAATCAAGTCTTGTGGGGAAAGTGCACAACCTCTGCAGAGTGTAAAATCTAAGTACTTAGCCATGTCCCTGGCAAAGGAAAATTTGAGCATCAAGACATAGAAGCTATCAAGAATCTCCTCATCCCAATTTCCAAGTTAAAATCTTGTGGTTGAACAAGGGTTTAAGGTTCACCAATTTCTATTGGTGGTTCCTTGGGTGATTTTTGTCAAGCAAAAACTTAGTGTTTTCAAATGATAAGGAAAATATATTTTGAGCAAAGCAAGCCTAAGCTCCACTTAGCCAAATGCATATAGATGATAGACTCCACTATAGTACCATAGTATCACTTGCCAATACAATTCAAATGTATTGACCCATGTGGATGTAACTTATTATGTTGCAGGTTTGTTTGATGTTAGGGAAGTTTATTGATTAGGATTACAAGACTACAACCAACATGTCTGCCTGTGGCACTTTGAAGATGAAGGACCCCATGCTATTGTTATATTCTGCTGCATTGTAATGAGATAGCCAAATGAGGTATGTAAGATGTAATAAATTATATTATTCCTGGTTATAAAGTTGTATATGACCTTTGTTTCTAGATATTACATCTTAACTGTGGATGCTAGCTATTGATCCAGGGACTAGCATTTTAACACAGGGATCTCTACCTTATGATAGGTTGGGAACCTTACACATGTTTGAGATATATGACTAAAAAACTCATAGTTTTCCCGTTTTATGGCTGTTTTCATGAGCTATTTCCCGCAGTTTTTGGGTTATGGCGATTTACATCAACCATAAGACCCGATACATTTTTGAGAGTTATGACAAAAAAACTCATTGTTTTCGTGTTTATGGCCATTTTTATGAGTTATTTCCCACAGTTTTTGGGTTCTAGTTGGATTTGCAAGGCCTGTAAGACCCATTACAATTTTTGAGATACATGACTTAAAGCTCATAGTTTTCGTGTTTTATGGTCGTTTTCATGAGCTATGTCCCAGAGTTTTGGGATTCCATGGCGATTTACATCGACCTTAAGACCCGATACATGTTTGAGAGTTATGACCAAAAACTCATCATTTTCGTGTTTATGACCATATTTATGAGTTATTTCCCATAGTTTTTGGGTTCCAGTTGGATTTGCAAGGCCTGTAAGACCCATTACAATTTTTGATATATATGACTAAAATCTCATAGATTTCGTGTTTTATGGCCATTTTCATGAGCTATTGCCCATTCTTTAGGGGTTCTAGGGCGATTTACAACGACCTTAAGACCTGATACTTGTTGGTAAGATATGACCTAAAACCCACAGTTTTCGCGTTTATGACTGTATTCATGAGCTATTGCCCACAGTTTTATGGTTCTAGGGCGATTTACAACAACCTTAAGAAATGATACATGTTTGAGAGTTACGACAAAAAAACTCGTCATTTTCATGTTTTATGGTCATTTTCATGAGTTATTGCCCACAGTTTTGGGTTCCAGGCGGATTTGCATGCCTCGTAAGAACCTTTACATGTTTGAGAGATATGACCAGAAACTCGTTGTTTTAGTGTTTTATGGCCGTTTTCATGAGCTATTTCCCATTCTTTTGGGGTTCCAGGGTAATTTACATCGACCTTAAGACCGGATAGATGTTTGAGACTTATGACCAAAAACTCATCGTTTTTGTGTTTATGGACATTTTTATGAGTTATTGCGCACAGTTTTTGGTTTCTACTTCGATTTGCAAGGCATGTAAGAACGATCACATGTTTGAGATATATGACTAAAAACTCATAGTTTTTGTGTTCTATGGCCGTTTTCATGAGCTATTGACCACTATTTAGGGGTTCTAGGACGATTTACAACGACCTTAAGACATGATACATGTTGGTAAGTTCTGACGCAACACTCATGGTTTTCACGTTTTATGGCTGTTTTCATGAGCTATTGCCCATAGTTTTATGGTTCTAGGGTGATTTACAACAACCTTAAGACATGATACATGTTTGAGAGTTATGACCCAAAAATCATCGTTTTCGTGTTTTGTGGTCATTTTCATGAGTTATTGCCCACAATTTTTTGGGTTCCAGGAGGATTTGCATGCCTCGTAAGAACCCTTACATGTTTGAGAGATATGACCTCAATCTTGTCGTTTTCGTGTTTTATGGCCGTTTTCATGAGCTATTTCCCACAGTTTTGGGGTTATAGGGCGATTTACAACGACCTTAAGACCCGATACATGTTCGAGAGTTAAGCCTAAAACTTTGTCGTTTTTGTGTTTATGGCCATTTTCATGAGTTATTTCCCACTGTTTTTGGGTTCTAGTTGGATTTTCAAGTCCTATAAGACCCATTACATGTTTGAGATATATGAATAAAAAACTCGTAGTTTTCCCGTTTTATGGCCACAAGAAATCTGGCTATATATGACCCTCTATTTTCGTCACAAAATCATCACAATAGTCCGTTTATGACGATTCTATGACGATTTTAAGATCGTCGAAAGATGGGCGTCGCAAATGAACTAGAAAGACGTTATTTGTGAAATCGTCATAATCGTTTATGACGATATTGGATCGTTATAACCATTATGACGATCCAATATCGTCACAGAGAAACTAGCCTCGCCAAGTCAGTTCCTACGTGGCAGATCCTACGTGGCATAAAATCAGCCCAGTCCATTCAATAGTTTACATGGGCCAAGCCCAAAATCCAGACCATTAATTTCTCCTTGACAACTCTTGTTTGCTGTTTGGGCCAAGCCCAATATTTTGGCCTTTTTATTTTCATGGGCAAGGATTTTTAGCTCCCGGTTCTTTTTTATTTCATGCTCGCTGCTCCAGTTCAATACTTTTTGGGCCATGGCCTTTTAATAGCCCAACTAACATTTGATTCATTTCTAAAGTATAGGCATTAAATAATGAATATTGCAATAAGCACAACCAGAATCACATTCAGTATGTTACAATCAGACATAATCTAGGAAAGAAAACAGCTACAAAAGTACATAGCAACAAACATCTAAACCTCTAGTATTTTAACTCACAATCATGAGATAATTCTAAACCTCCAGCATTTTAACTCACAATCATCAGATAACTCCATTATACTACATCACATCTAGAAATTCAAATAATAATACACGGTCACAACTCATGACAGCATGTTTATTCAGTCATTTTAGTACACAGGTACTACTTGTGTACCGAGATCCCTTCATCAGACCGTTGTAGGTACTCATCCATGTAGAAGTCCACCGTGTGATCCGACTAGCATCACTTAGGAAGAACTATGATCCAAGAACCTGCAACATAGCACCCACACTCCAGTTTATCGTCAAGACTGAATTATAGAGCTGAACATTTATGCATAAGAGATACAACAGTTTTCTGATAAAGGATAAAGGATAATTGTAGTAAACATTATTCCATTCAAAAAAATTGGGAGAAACATCACTACTTACTCCTCGTAGCAAAAAAACAAGTACTAATTTGCAGGTTGTTCATCAGTATAAATCAAAGATAATTAACTCGAGTAGATACGTTTGATCAAAGCTAAGGTAAAATCACAGTACGGTATTATCAAGGCAGATTTATAAGAGAAAAACAAACTGCTCCATGTAAATACAAGCAATACACCTGATTTCAGCATACACCTGCAGAAAATAAATAGTTGTAGTAGAGTAAATAAACATATGGGAACTAGCACTATGATTGTACAAACTAAAACTTATGTAAACCGATTGGATGCTCAAATTATGATTAAATTTATTACTACTGCGATTATGATTCAGCAGAACAGTCTGTGTTTATACCATACAAGAACACAATCTGTGTTCAGCAGAAGAATGAGCACACAAATGGCAAACATGCCAAATTAGGAGATAAAAAATGGATAAAACAAGCATGTACTAGGATTTCTAGAGCTAGCATAGAATGGAACAGTTTAAGAATGAACTATGATTAAGCAGCATCAATTTAATTAGGAATACAACATTTCGTTGATATTTTATAGCACTAAGTGTTCTGTAGAAACGGTAGTGACAATACATAAAAGAAACTTAGTTAGATAGCTAGAAATGTAGAGAAACTTGCATTGCTAGGCTAAGTTAGCTAGTAATCATCCCTGGACATGTATCGGATACAGCTTCCTGGACAAAACGCTTGCAAACACTAGGATCAAACACGAGATAAAGGGAGGTTGCACCATCGCAGAGCTCACCGACATGGAGTTAGGGGTTTGGTCGGCAGCAACAGCAGCCCGTGCATCGCTGCTGTCATTAGAGCAGACCAGCATCAGCAGCTCGGACTCCTCGTCCTTGTACCAGATCAGCCAGAACCACCGACTGGTAGGAGAATATCTGGGATGCCAGCGCTACTGACCGGCAAACAGCCTTGAATGAGGTTGGTGGAGAGAAGAGGCTATCCCACGGTGGCGCTTGCAATCCTGGCTCGACATGGGTTCCTCATACAAGCTAAAGGCAATGAAAAGAGAGAAGATATGATATATAGATGAGCCAGCTAGCACAGCTAAAAAACACAGTACAGTTTGCACTTTATTCTGAACATGTTAGAATCTGTTGGAAGTTGAACTGTATCTGTACAACATGCTATAATCTGTTGCTAACTTACATATTAATTTTCTACATAATACTTCATATGCACAGCTAACGATTATAATTTGTTGCTTCATTTAATGTAATAATTGTATGGGAGTACAATAAAAGTGTTTCCATATTTGACCATAGTAGCAGAATGAGGAAGCACAATTGTATGGGAGTATGAATGTAACAATTACAGAAAGTATTAACGCAAAACAGAGACGATGCTACTCAAGTGTAATACACACCAGGGCATGCTGCCACTAATTCTAGCAGGGATATAGCTTTCGCAATCTAACAAATAGGTATCACGTAATTTGGTGCTCATAAACACAACTGAGTGCGGAGCAAGATTCCCGAAAATCAAGACCAAGTACTTATAATTCATCTAATACAAGAAAAATGGTAATTACACACGTGTATCTACAAATCCATCAGGCTAAAACACTGAATTACTGATACACAAGTAGCAAGATCTAGACCTTAATAGTTTCCATCCGGCCAACTGCATGTATCTACCAAGTCCATCAGGCTAAAATATTCTTCATATGTTTCTTCCATTGCAATTTAAAAACCTGAAATTAGTCCATCTAAGCATTAGCTTGCATACAGAAGTTAGCCTGCATCGATTCAAAACTGAAATTAGTAATCTAATGGAGAGGTAGTGGCAGACCAGCTTCTTAGAGAGGAAGATGGGTCTCTGGCGTGTCTTCTCCAGATCTCGCGCGAGGTCGTGGGGTGGCTGGTCTTGCGAGCGCCGTTGTGGGTTCCCCATACGAGCTGAAGGTCGTGGCTTCCCGTAGCATCAGATTTTCGGAATTGATGGGTTGGAGAGGGAGGCTGTGGGGCAGAATCGACGAGGGCGACTGAAGGGAGGAAAGGATGTGGAAGGGATCGATCCGTGTCGGGGCTCACGTGAGAGAAGGTCGGAGTGAGGGAACAGAAAAGGGGGCGGAGGATCTGGCGACGTCAGGCGCGAATGGATGGGGAGGACGGCGGGTGGAGCGGTGGTGCAACGGCGGAGTGGTGGACAAGGAGGTCGAGGAGAGGGGCGGGGCTAGCGGCGGATCTGGATCGGGGCGGCTCGATGAAGTGGCTCGGGGCGGCGGGGGAGAGAGTGGCTCTGGGCAGGATGCAGCGAAGGGAGCTAGGGTTAGCTGGCGGCGCCTGCGAGAAGGGGGTGACGACGCACGAAAGAAGGGGGAGGGGAATTAGGGTTAGATTGGGTTGTGTGTCTCGGTCCTCTCAACTCTCTAAGGACCGCTCGGCACAACTATTTTAGATCGGTTTCGCGCCCCTCATCCAAAAATCTTCAGTGGGAAGGGAGTTGAAATTTCGGACGCTTGGATGGAGGTCATATGGATGTCTCAGATTTACGGATGAGCTGATCTGTGGGTTGTTATTCTTGTGTTCTAATTGGTTGAGAAGTTTTGTGAAGCAAATCACTAAAGAGCTAATTCAAAATGCAACCATCCTATTAGAACTAAAGTTTAGCGAGGCTTAGCCCTTACGCTCGTTGTTTTGACCAAATTTTTAACTCCACACAAGCAAAGAAATAAAAATCAACCAAGCAATGTAAACATAAGAATTCACCAACACCATAGTTTTTGTCTCATCGATATGAACCAAATTGATTTTTGGGTCACCTCAATCCAAAACCGTATGCAAAATGTACGATGAAACTAATCAAAACCTTTTAAAGTTTGAAAAACATTAAATATTAGACCACCTTACATGGACAATGTCTCAACCGGGGCATCTCAAACCTTCCCGTTCACCCCTGGCAAAAAAGACAAAATCCTGCCGAATCGGGAGGAAGTGGGTCCGGTTTGAACTACAGGTACATGATGCGATGCTCATGATTTTTGGTAAAAATCATTTTTAGACTCACAATATGCTGTTTCATCAGAGATCCAATGCAAGTTTAGCGAGGCCCAGCCCCTAGCTAAGAACCTTCATGCCCGCCGTTTTGACCGTAGTTTGAAACGGGCATAAAAAAATAAAAAACAGTTCGATCAACGCAAATCCTTCACGCGGTGTCTTATTATTTGACATAGTTGTAAGGAAAAACACCAAACTTGGTAAATTGAGTATGTCTCAAAAAACCCTTCACAAAATGACCTATCATGTTCGAGGTTTCATGGCTTTCGGGTCAAATGGCCAATGTTATGGCTAGAATCAGGGCATAGTTTGTGATAATATATCCATATTATGCACACATATGTATCATGGCATGGCGAACAATGTTGCAGAAGAAAGTTTTCCATTTCGACGCACGGAAAATCCATTTTCCGTTTTCTGAGCACAAAAAACGGTGCGTTTTGTGAAGCAACCACCAAATGATAGTTTTAGAATGGTACCACCATATTTTGTAAAAATATTAGACCACCTTACATGGACAATGTCCCAACCGGTGTATCTCAAACCTTTCCATTCACCCCTGGCGAAAAAGACAAATTCTTGCCGAATCGGAAGGAAGTGGGTCCGATTTGAACTACAGGTACATGATCCGATGCTCATGATTTTTGGTAAAAATCATTTTTAGACTCACAATATGCTATTTCATCAAAGATCCAATGCAACTTTAGCGAGGCCCAGCCCCTAGCTAAGAACCTTCATGCCCGCTGTTTTGACCGTAGTTTGAAACGGGCATAAAAAAATAAAAAACGGTCCGATCAACGCAAATCCTTCGCGCGATGTCTTCTTATGTGACATAATTGCAAGGAAAAATACCAAACTTGGTAAATTGTGTATGTCTCAAAAAACCCTTCACAAAATGACCTATCATGTTCGAGGTTTCATGGCTTTCGGGTCAAATGACCAATGTTATGGCTAGAATCAGGGCATAGTTTGTGATAATATACCCCTATTATGCACACATATGTATCATGGTATGGCGAACAATGTTGCAGGAGAAAGTTTTCCTTTTCGACGCACGGAAAATCCATTTTCCGTTTTCCGAGCACAAAAAACGGGGCGTTTTGTGGAGCAACCACCAAATGACAGTTTTAGAATGGTACCACCATATTTTGTAAAAATATTAGACCACCTTACATGGACAATGTCCCAACCGGGGTATCTCAAACCTTTTCGTCCATCCCTGGCGAAAAAGACAAATTCCTTTCGAATCGGTAGGAAGTGGGTCCGATTTGAACTACAGGTACATGATCCGATGCCCATTGTTTTTTGAAAAAATGATTTTTATACTCATAATATCATGTTTCTTCAGAGATACATCGAAACTTTTTAATAAGACTCAATCCCTAGACAAGAACAGTCACTCCCTAGTTTTAAACTCATATTTTAAATTATGGTACTATGACTAATGTAGGATTAGTAAATCCACTATTTTTAATTAATCAAAGTATTTCTAATTAATACCATACGATGTTCTACTGAATTTTATCAAAATTTAGAAAAAAACAATTATTTTAGACTTATTATGAAAAAGCTACAAAAGAATTAAGAAAACAAAAAAACTGAACAAGGCGAGCTGGCCGGGCCCTAATCTGCCGCTTCCCACTCCCTCATAGAGGCCCATCGCAGCCCACCCCGGTCTCACTGAGGCCCATCATGGCAGAGAAACTAGCCCAGGCGAAACAGTTCAATAGATATAATGCGTCGTTGCAGTAGTATGATAAGAAAAATTGGTTGGTGTAGTGGTATAGGTCGCTTGTTTAGGTTGGGAGGTCGCGGGTTCAAGTCCTTGGGTATTCTTTTTTGTAAATTACTCATACTTGTTAGAGTTTAACGTATATGTGTCAGAGTTTATCATATATGACAAGAAAGATAGGTTGTTGTAGTGGTATGGGTCGATGGGTTAGTTAGGGAGGTCGCTGGTTCAAGTCCCTACTTGGCTTTTATCCTATATATAACTAAGAAGATCATCCCCACTCTCCTGTATTTCTCTAAACATGCTGCTATGCCACATCATCATGTCCCACTAATTGGCCACGTCAGACTACAGCCACATAGCTTCATCCCTCTCTTCCGTTTCATTCTCTCGTGGCGCTTCTATTTTTTTCATATATTATAAACCCGTCGGACGCCTCGGATCCTCTTCTGAAATTACTTCGAGTCTGCAACCTTTCGCTCGCTCTGTAAGACAATGGAGTTATTGTTGTCCGCTCCCTCCAATCCGATTCTTTATTTATCAGTTACCATATGCGTACCTCTCTTCTATCTTTCTTCATCTTCCTCCACAAGTCGCCGTCGCCCTCAGTACACGGTCGCCCGGTTCCCACCCTTGCAGCCGCGTATAATCATATGCCACGATCGACCATGGGTTGTGCCATAGGAGGTAGGCAACTCGGGCCAGGTCAAATAATAAAATCGCTCTCCACCGCACCATCTATGGACCAATTCTTTCCTCGATCAAGTTGGCTATGCAGTAGATTTGATAAAGATCCGCTTGCTTGGATCCTCCGTTGATGGGTTGGCTTGATGAAGCACATACGGGAGGGACCACCACTACTATCCTGTCCACAAGGTGAGCTCTATCTCCCTATATTTTTGCGCTGATCTATCTGCCTATTTTATTCGATCGGAATTAGATCTGCTCATGTGGTTTTTGTGCTTTTGTTGACTTCTGATGCCATTGGATGGTTTAATTATATTATACCATAGGAGATGCAACTGTTAGCCATTAGATGATTTAATTATTTTGACTTATTGGGTATCAAGCTGATCTTATTTTCAGGTGTGTCCCAGTATATGTATTATGTCTCTAAATCTTTACCCGGAGTTACCAATATGATCATTTGAAATAAAATAGCCATCTGAAGATGCTTAATAACAGCTATGGATGTTGATTTTCCGCCTTGCTCATCTTTTATATTTCTTATTAAACATTCTGTAAGTCAACAACGCTGGTGCTTCTCTTCTGTAACTGAAGTCCCAAGGGCGATGGTATATTGGCATCTGAAAATGCATCAGTTTACACGGTCTACATGATTAAAATCATAAGCATGATCCACTTTATTTTCCATACCATCTTCCTCCGGAGTTGTGGCTCGCCTGGCTCATAGTATTTGTATGCCCTCACCAGAGATCGATGCCATGTACTAACCACAAGGACCC
The DNA here is from genome assembly GCA_910589765.1 of Avena atlantica. Lineage (NCBI taxonomy): Eukaryota > Viridiplantae > Streptophyta > Magnoliopsida > Poales > Poaceae > Avena > Avena atlantica. The sequence goes on along the minus strand of CAJUWN010001714.1, from coordinate 17,748 downwards.
TCAGAATTCTCAGTTTGTGGATATGTCGTGTCCTTTCTTTCTGATGGATATTTGGTATATACATGTCACTCTGGTTGCTCTTTCTCCTTTGTTATTTTATGGTTCATTCATATTTTGATATGTGCTACTATTCAGTGTGGTTTCCTAGATGTTTCTGCAGGCAGACAAATTGTTAATTCACTCTAACAGGTTTGCAATCTCAATGTCCTCATTTGTCTTGGCTTGATAATGTACATGTGTTACTTGAAATATAAAAGAAATGTTCAGCAGTTAAAATAAACTCCAATTTCTCCCTTAATGGTGTGGAGTCACCTTTATTTGAAGACCCTACAACCAAGTCTTATATCAGGTTTGACTTTTGCATTATGTAAATATGCACTTTACCTATTTGAGGAGACGTGTGTTTATTGTCAGACGGAATAAACAGATCTGATTATTCTGCATGGTCTCATTTTTCTTTCTAGCAAATGTAGGATCAACATTTGTTTGAGGTCTTTTCGGAACTCGAATAGTTTCTTAGCCTAATGTGTATTTGATTTTGTTTTAACTTATTCTGGATGGGACATACTTATTGTTGCAGACTTCAGTATTTGAAAGCCGTAATAGGTTTGCCACACAAGGTCTGCTTTTTAAACTTTCTCTAGGCATGGGCTTTTGTTTGTTTCTCTTGCAATTATGAAAGGAAAAAGACCAAAGTAGAAAAGAAATATATTTCGTGTGCACTGCAGCAGTGAAAACAATTCGAGTCAGCAGCTTCAACTTTTTGTTCTCTACCGATAATCTGAAAGAGTATTTCTGCACAAGTGTATTCATCAATGTTAGGAAAAGGTTGTATTCCAATTTATAGTGTTTGCTGACATCAAGCATCATTCTTATCACTCACAACTTGCAAGTGTATTATCTCAGAAAGTTCTCATTATTGGTTGGCAAGACATGTTTTTTTGGTATATCACTGGAGCACAAGTCTAGTAGATTCATGAGGTGTACATAAATGATATGCAATACTTATCTTATATGATACATTTAATCTATCTACGTTTTCTTTTTAGCTGCAATTTCTAAACCACTATATTAGTTGGGCATGTGCCTTTGATTGACATTTCATGAATTCCCTTTTGAACCATATTTTCCGCAGCAACGTGCGGGGAATTATCTAGTTTTGCAAATAACTCATCCCGTAGAGTTTAACATATATGACACATAAGCAGCCACACGTAGACAAATTTATATTAACACATAGTAAACTGACACATAGACACGACACATAGGCGCAATTGTTGATGTGGCCAACTATAAATTTTAACATATCTTAATTGGACCTCATGACGATTTTAAATCGTCGTAGTGAGGTTCAAATAACGTCGTAGGCTATATTCGTCAGATTATGACGATTTGAGCTAATAAAAATATGACGATCTTGAGCAAAATCGTCATAATTTTGTAAGATTTTAAACCTTCCAAACGGCTTTTGACCATCTGGTTCGAAATCGTCATAACTCTATGACGATTTTGAACACGGTCACTATGATAAGGTCATAGAATAACACATTTCTTGTAGTGAATTTCATGAGATATGTCCCACAGTTTTGGGGTTCCATTGCAATTTACATCGACCTTAAGACACGATACATGTTTGTTTTCGTGTTTATGGCCATTTTTATGAGTTATTTTCCATAGTTTTCGGGTTCTTGTTGGATTTGCAAGGCCTGTAAGACCCATTACAATTTTTGAGATATATGACTTAAAGCTCATAGTTTTCGTGTTTTATGGCCGTTTTCATGAGTTATTTCCCATAGTTTTTGGGTTCTAGTTGGATTTGCAAGGACTGAAGACCCACTACAATTTTTGAGATACATGACTAAAATCTCATAGATTCGGTGTTTTATGCCCGTTTTAATGAGCTATTGCCCATTGTTTAGGGGTTCTAGGGCAATTTAGAACGACCTTAAGACCTGATACTTGTTGGTAAGATATGACCTAAAACCCACAGTTTTCGCGTTTATGGCTGTATTGATGAGCTATTGCCCACAGTTTTATGGTTCTAGGGCGATTTACAGCAACCTTAAGAAATGATACATGTTTGAGAGTTACGACAAAAGACTCGTCATTTTCATGTTTCATGGTCATTTTCATGAGTTATTGCCCACAATTTTGGGTTCCAGGCGGATTTGCATGCCTCGTAAGAACCTTTACATGTTTAAGAGATATGACCAGAAACTCGTTGTTTTCATGTTTTATGGCAATTTTCATGAGCTATTTCCCATTGTTTTGGGGTGCCAGGGCAATTTACATCAACCTTATGTCCCGATAGATGTTTGAGAGTTATGACCAAAAACTCATCGTTTTTGTGTTTATGGCAATTTTTATGAGTTATTGCGCACAATTTTTGGTTTCTATTTCGATTTGCAAGGCATGTAAGAACCGTCACATGTTTGAGATATATGACTAAAAACTCATAGTTTTCGTGTTCTATGGTCGTTTTCATGAGCTATTGACCACTATTTAGGGGTTCTAGGGCGATTTACAACGACCTTAAGACATGATACATGTTGGTAAGTTCTGACGCAAAACTCATAGTTTTCACGTTTTATGGATATTTTCATGAGCTATTGCCCACAGTTTTATGGTTCTAGGGTGATTTACAACAACCTTAAGACACGATACATGTTTGAGAGTTATGAGCCAAAACTTATCGTTTTCGTGTTTTATCATCATTTTCATGAGTTATTGGCCACAATTTTTTGGGTTCCAGTAGGATTTGTATGCCTCGTTATGGTGTTTGAGAGATATGACCTCAATATCGTCGTTTTCGTGTTTTATGGCCGTTTTCATGAGCTATTTTCCATAGTTTTGGTGTTATAGGGAGATTTACAACGACCTTAAGAGCCGATACATGTTTGAGAGTTATGCCTAAAACCTTGTTGTTTTTGTGTTTATGGATATTTTCATGAGTTATTGCCCACTGTTTTTGGGTTCCATTTGGATTTTCAAGTCCTGTAAGACCCGTTACATGTTTAAGATATATGACTAAAAAAACTCATAGTTTTCCCGTTTTATGGCCGTTTTCATGAGCTATTTCCCGCAGCTTTTGGGTTATGGCGATTTACATCAACCTGAAGACCCGATACATTTTTGAGAGTTATAACAAAAAACTCATTGTTTTCGTGTTTATGGCCATTTTTATGAGTTATTTCCCACAGTTTTTGGGTTCTAGTTGGATTTGCAAAGCCTGTAAGACCCATTACAATTTGTTGAGATACATGACTTAAAGCTCATAGTTTTCGTGTTTTATGGCCGTTTTCATGAGCTATGTCCAAGAGTTTTGGGATTCCATGGCGATTTACATCGACCTTAAGACCCGATACATGTTTGAGAGTTATGACCAAAAACTCATCATTTTCGTGTTTATGACCATATTTATGAGTTATTTCCCATAGTTTTTGGGTTCCAGTTGGATTTGCAAGGCCTGTAAGACCCATTACAATTTTTGAGATATATGACTAAAATCTCATAGATTTCGTGTTTTATGTCCATTTTCATGAGCAATTGCCCATTCTTTAGGGGTTCTAGGGCGATTTACAACGACCTTAAGACCTGATACTTGTTGGTAAGATATGACCTAAAACCCACAGTTTTCGCGTTTATGGCTGTATTCATGAGCTATTGCCCACAGTTTTATGGTTCTAGGGCGATTTACAACAACCTTAAGAAATGATACATGTTTGAGAGTTACGACAAAAAACTCGTCATTTTCATGTTTTATGGTCATTTTCATGAGTTATTGCCCATAGTTTTGGGTTTCAGGCGGATTTGCATGCCTCGTAAGAACCTTTACATGTTTGAGAGATATGACCAGAAACTTATTGTTTTCGTGTTTTATGCCCGTTTTCATGAGCTATTTCCCATTCTTTTGGGGTTCCAGGGAAATTTACATCGACCTTAAGACCCGATAGATGTTTGAGACTTATGACCAAAAACTCGTCGTTTTTGTGTTTATGGCCATTTTTATGAGTTATTGCGCACAGTTTTTAGTTTCTACTTCGATTTGCAAGGCATGTAAAAACCATCACATGTTTGAGATATATGACTAAAAACTCATAGTTTTCGTGTTCTATGGCCGTTTTCATGAGCTATTGACCACTATTTAGGGGTTCTAGGGCGAATTACAACGACCTTAAGACATGATACATGTTGGTAAGTTCTGACGCAAAACTCATAGTTTTCACGTTTTATGGCTGTTTTCATGAGCTATTGCCCACAGTTTTATGGTTCTAGGGTGATTTACAACAACCTTAAGGCATGATACATGTTTGAGTGTTTATAGCCATTTTTATGAGTTATTTCCCATAGTTTTTGGGTTCTACGTGTAAGACCCATTACAATTTTTGAGATATATGACTAAGATCTCATAGATTTCGTGTTTTATGGCCGTTTTCATGAGCTATTGCCCATTGTTTAGGGGTTCTAGGGCGATTTAGAACAACCTTAAGACCTAATACATGTTGGTAAGATATGACCTAAAACCCATAGTTTTCGCGTTTATGGCTGTATTGATGAGCTATTGCCCACAGTTTTATGGTTCTAGGGCGATTTATAGCAACCTTAAGAAATGATACATGTTTGAGAGTTACGACAAAAAATTCGCCATTTTCATGTTTTATGGTCATTTTCATGAGTTATTGCCCACAGCTTTGGGTTCGAGGCGAATTTGCATGCCTCGTAAGAACCTTTACATGTTTGAGAGATATGACTAGAACTCGTTGTTTTCGTGTTTTATGGCCATTTTCATGAGCTATTTCCCATTGTTTTGGGGTTCCAGGGCAATTTACATCGACCTTAAGTCTCGATAGATGTTTGAGAGTTATGACCAAAAACTCGTCGTTTTTGTGTTTCTGGCAATGTTTATGAGTTATTGCGCATAGTTTTTGGTTTATACTTCGATTTGCAAGACATGTAAGAACCGTCACATGTTTGAGATATATGACTAAAAACTCATAGTTTTCGTGTTCCATGGCCGTTTTCATGAGCTATTGACCACTATTTAGGGGTTCTAGGGCGATTTCAACGACCTTAAGACATGATACATGTTGATAAGTTCTGACGCAAAACTCATTGTTTTCACGTTTTATGGCTGTTTTCATGAGCTATTGCCCACAATTTTATGGTTCTAGGGTGATTTCAACATCCTTAAGACATGATACATGTTTGAGAGTTATGACCCAAAACTCATCGTTTTCGTATTTTATGGTCATTTTCATGAGTTATTGCCCACAATTTTTTTTGGTTCCAGTAGGATTTGCATGCCTCGTAAGAACCCTTACATGTTTGAGAGATATGACCTCAATCTCGTCGTTTTCGCGTTTTATGGCCGTTTTCATGGGCTATTTCCCACAGTTTTGGTGTTACAGGGCGATTTACAACGAACTTAAGAGCCGATACATGTTTGAGAGTTATGCCTAAAACTTTGTTGTTTTGTGTTTATGGCTATTTTCATGAGTTATTGCCCACTGTTTTGGGTTCCAGTTGGATTTTCAAGTCTTGTAAGACCCGTTAGATGTTTGAGATATATGACTAAAAAACTCATAGTTTCCCGTTTTATGGCCATTTTCATGAGCTATTTCCCGCAGTTTTTGGGTTATGGCGATTTACATCAACCTTAAGACCCGATACATTTTTGAGAGTTATGACAAAAGAACTCATTGTTTTCGTGTTTATGGCCATTTTTATGAGTTATTTCCCACAGTTTTTGGGTTCTAGTTGGATTTGCAAGGCCTGTAAGACCCATTACAATTTTTGATATACATGACTTAAAGCTCATAGTTTTCTTGTTTTATGGCCATTTTCATGAGCTATGTCCCACAATTTTGGGATTCCATGGCGATTTACATCGACCTTAAGACCTGATACATGTTTGAGAGTTATGACCAAAACCTCATCGTTTTCGTGTTTATGGCCATTTTTATGAGTTATTTCCCACGGTTTTTGGGTTCCAGTTTGATTTGCAAGGCCAGTAAGACCCATTACAATTTTTGAGATATATGACTAAAATCTCATAAATTTCGTGTTTTATGGCCTTTTTCATGAGCCATGTCCCACAGTTTTGGGATTCCATGGCGATTTATATCAACCTTAAGACCTGATACATGTTCGAGATTTATGACCAAAATCTCATGTTTTCGTGTTTATATCCATTTTTATGAGTTATTTCCCATAGTTTTTGGGTTCTAGTTGGATTTGCAAGGCCTGTAAGATCCATTACAATTATTGAGATATATGACTAAAATCTCATAGATTTCGTGTTTTATGGCCGTTTTCATGAGCTATTGCCCATTGTTTAGGGGTTCTAGGGCGATTTAGAACGACCATAAGACCTGATACTTGTTGGTAAGATATGACCTAAAACCCATAGTTTTCGCGTTTATGGCTGTATTGATGAGCTATTGCCCATAGTTTTATGGTTCTAGGGCGATTTATAGCAACCTTAAGAAATGATACATGTTTGAGAGTTACAACAAAAAACTCGTCATTTTCATGTTTTATGGTCATTTTCATGAGTTATTGCCTATAGTTTTGGGTTCCAGGCGGATTTGCATGCCTCATAAGAACCTTTACATGTTTGAGAGATATGGCCAGAACTCGTTGTTTTCGTGTTTTATGGCCATTTTGATGAGTTATTTCCCATTGTTTTGGGGTTCCAGGGCAATTTACATCGACCTTAAATCCCGATAGATGTTTGAGAGTTATGACCAAAAACTCGTCGTTTTTGTGTTTCTGGCAATTTTTATGAGTTATTGCGCACAGTTTTTGGTTTATACTTTGATTTGCAAGGCATGTAAGAACCGTCACATGTTTGAGATATATGACTAAAAACTCATAGTTTTCGTGTTCTATGGCCGTTTTCATGAGCTATTGACCACTATTTAGGGGTTCTAGGGCGATTTACAACGACCTTAAGACATGATACATGTTGATAAGTTCTGACGCAAAACTCATAGTTTTCATGTTTTATGGCTGTTTTCATGAGCTATTGCCCACAATTTTATGGTTCTAGGGTGATTTACAACATCCTTAAGACACGATACATGTTTGAGAGTTATGACCCAAAACTCATCGTTTTCGTATTTTATGGTCATTTTCATGAGTTATTGCCCACAATTTTTTGGTTCCAGTAGGATTTGCATGCCTCGTAAGAACCCTTACATGGTTGAGGATGACCTCAATCTCGTCGTTTTCGTGTTTTATGTCCGTTTTCATGGGCTATTTCCCACAGTTTTGGTGTGACAGGGCGATTTACAACGTACTTAAGAGCCGATACATGTTTGAGAGTTATGCCTAAAACCTTGTTGTTTTGTGTTTATGGCTATTTTCATGAGTTATTGCCCACTGTTTTTGGGTTCTAGTTGGATTTTCAAGTCCTTTAACACCCGTTACATGTTTGAGATATATGAATAAAAAACTCATAGTTTTGCCGTTTTATGGCCGTTTTCATGAGCTATTTCCCGCAGTTTTTGGGTTATGGCGATTGACATCGACCTTAAGACCCAATATATTTTTGAGAGTTATGACAAAAATTCATTGTTTTCGTGTTTATGGCCATTTTTATGAGTTATTTCCCACAGTTTTTGGGTTCTAGTTGGATTTGCAAGGCCTGTAAGACCCATTACTATTTTTGAGATACATGACTTAAAGCTCATAGTTTTCGTGTTTTATGGCCGTTTTCATGAGCTATTTTCCACAGTTTTGGGATTCCATGGCGATTTACATCGACCTTAAGACCTGATACATGTTTGAGAGTTATGACCAAAAACTCATCGTTTTCGTGTTTATGGCCATTTTTATGAGTTATTTCCCATAGTTTTTGGGTTCCAGTTGGATTTGCAAGGCTAGTAAGACCCATTATAATTTTTGACATATATGACTAAAATCTCATAGATTTCGTGTTTTATGGCCGTTTTCATGAGCTATGTCCCACAGTTTTGGGATTCCATGGCAATTTATATCAACCTTAAGACCCGATACATGTTTGAGAGTTATGACCAAAATCTCATGTTTTCGTGTTTATATCCATTTTTATGAGTTATTTCCCATAGTTTTTGGGTTCTAGTTGGATTTGCAAGGCCTGTAAGACCCATTAAATTTTTTGAGATATATGACTAATATCTTATAGATTTCGTGTTTTATGGCTGTATTGATGAGCTATTGCCCACAGATTTATGGTTCTAGGGCGATTTATAGCAACCTTAAGAAATGATTCATGTTTGAGAGTTACGACAAAAAACTCGCCATCTTCATGTTTTATGGTCATTTTCATGAGTTATTGCCCACAGTTTTGGGTTCGAGGCGAATTTGCATGCCTCATAAGAACCTTTACATGTTTGAGAGATATGACCAGAACTCGTTGTTTTCGTGTTTTATGGCCATTTTGATGAGTTATTTCCCATTGTTTTGGGGTTCCAGGGCAATTTACATCGACCTTAAATCCCGATAGATGTTTGAGAGTTATGACCAAAAACTCGTCGTTTTTGTGTTTCTGGCAATTTTTATGAGTTATTGTGCACAGTTTTTGGTTTCTACTTCGATTTGCAAGGATGTAAGAACCGTCACATGTTTGAGATATATGACTAAAAACTCATAGTTTTCGTGTTCTATGGCCGTTTTCATGAGCTATTGACCACTATTTAGGGGTTCTAGGGCGATTTACAACGACCTTAAGACATGATACATGTTGATAAGTTCTGACGCAAAACTCATAGTTTTCACGTTTTATGGCTGTTTTCATGAGCTATTGCCCACAATTTTATGGTTCTAGGGTGATTTACAACATTCTTAAGACACGATACATGTTTGAGAGTTATGACCCAAAACTCATCGTTTTTGTATTTTATGGTCATTTTCATGAGTTATTGCCCACAATTTTTTTTGGTTCCAGTAGGATTTGCATGCCTCGTAAGAACCCTTACATGTTTGAGAGATATGACCTCAATCTCGTCGTTTTCGCGTTTTATGGCCGTTTTCATGGGCTATTTCCCACAGTTTTGGTGTTACAGGGCGATTTACAACGAACTTAAGAGCCGATACATGTTTGAGAGTTATGCCTAAAACCTTGTTGTTTTGTGTTTATGGCTATTTTCATGAGTTATTGCCCACTGTTTTTGGGTTCCAGTTGGATTTTCAAGTCCTGTAAGACCCGTTACATGTTTGAGATATATGACTAAAAAACTCATAGTTTTCCTGTTTTATGGCCGTTTTCATGAGCTATTTCCCGCAGTTTTTGGGTTATGGCGAATGACATCGACCTTAAGACCCAATACATTTTTGAGAGTTATGACAAAAATTCATTGTTTTCGTGTTTATGGCCATTTTTATGAGTTATTTCCCACAGTTTTTGGGTTCTAGTTGGATTTGCAAGGCCTGTAAGACCCATTACAATTTTTGAGATACATGACTTAAAGCTCATAGTTTTCGTGTTTTATGGCCGTTTTCATGAGCTATTTTCCACAGTTTTGGGATTCCATGGCGATTTACATCGACCTTAAGACCTGATACATGTTTGAGAGTTATGACCAAAACCTCATCGTTTTCGTGTTTATGGCCATTTTTATGAGTTATTTCCCACAGTTTTTGGGTTCCAGTTTGATTTGCAAGGCCAGTAAGACCCATTACAATTTTTGAGATATATGACTAAAATCTCATAAATTTCATGTTTTATGGCCTTTTTCATCAGCCATGTCCCACAGTTTTGGGATTCCATGGCGATTTATATCAACCTTAAGACCCGATACATGTTCGAGAGTTATGACCAAAATCTCATGTTTTCGTGTTTATATCCATTTTTATGAGTTATTTCCCATAGTTTTTGGGTTCTAGTTGGATTTGCAAGGCCTGTAAGACCCATTACAATTTTTGAGATATATGACTAAAATCTCATAGATTTCGTGTTTTATGGCCGTTTTCATGAGCTATTGCCCATTGTTTAGGGGTTCTAGGGCGATTTAGAACGACCTTAAGACCTGATACTTGTTGGTAAGATATGACCTAAAACCCATAGTTTTCGCGTTTATGGCTGTATTGATGAGCTATTGCCCATAGTTTTATGGTTCTAGGGCGATTTACAGCAACCTTAAGAAATGATACATGTTTGAGAGTTACAACAAAAAACTCGTCATTTTCATGTTTTATGGTCATTTTCATGAGTTATTGCCTATAGTTTTGGGTTCCAGGCGGATTTGCATGCCTCATAAGAACCTTTACATGTTTGAGAGATATGACCAGAACTCGTTGTTTTCGTGTTTTATGGCCATTTTGATGAGCTATTTCCCATTGTTTTGGGGTTCCAGGGCAATTTACATCGACCTTAAGTCCCGATAGATGTTTGAGAGTTATGACCAAAAACTCGTCGTTTTTGTGTTTCTGGCAATTTTTATGAGTTATTACGCACAATTATTGGTTTATACTTCGATTTGCAAGGCATGTAAGAACCGTCACATGTTTGAGATATATGACTAAAAACTCATAGTTTTCGTGTTCCATGGCCGTTTTCATGAGCTATTGACCTCTATTTAGGGGTTCTAGGGCGATTTCAACGACCTTAAGACATGATACATGTTGATAAGTTCTGACGCAAAACTCATTGTTTTCATGTTTTATGGCTGTTTTCATGAGCTATGGTTCTAGGGTGATTTCAACATCCTTAAGACATGATACATGTTTGAGAGTTATGACCCAAAACTCATCGTTTTCGTATTTTATGGTCATTTTCATGAGTTATTGCCCACAATTTTTTTTGGTTCCAGTAGGATTTGCATGCCTCGTAAGAACCCTTACATGTTTGAGAGATATGACCTCAATCTCGTCGTTTTCGCGTTTTATGGCCGTTTTCATGGGCTATTTCCCACAGTTTTGGTGTTACAGGGCGATTTACAACGGACTTAAGAGCCGATACATGTTTGAGAGTTATGCCTAAAACCTTGTTGTTTTGTGTTTATGGCTATTTTCATGAGTTATTGCCCACTGTTTTTGGGTTCCAATTGGATTTTCAAGTCCTGTAAGACCCGTTACATGTTTGAGATATATGATGAAAAAACTCATAGTTTTGCCGTTTTATGGCCATTTTCATGAGCTATTTCCCGCAGTTTTTGGGTTATGGCGATTGACATCGACCTTAAGACCCAATACATTTTTGAGAGTTATGACAAAAAATCATTGTTTTCGTGTTTATGGCCATTTTTATGAGTTATTTCCCACAGTTTTTGGGTTCTAGTTGGATTTGCAAGGCACGTAAGACCCATTACAATTTTTGAGATACATGACTTAAAGCTCATAGTTTTCGTGTTTTATGGCCGTTTCATGAGCTATTTTCCACAGTTTTGGGATACCATGGCGATTTACATCGACCTTAAGACCTGATACATGTTTGAGAGTTATGACCAAAAACTCATCGTTTTCGTGTTTATGGCCATTTTTATGAGTTATTTCCCATAGTTTTTGGGTTCCAGTTGGATTTGCAAGGCCAGTAAGACCCATTACAATTTTTGAGATATATGACTAAAATCTCATAGATTTCGTGTTTTATGGTCGTTTTCATGAGCTATGTCCCACAGTTTTGGGATTCCATGGCAATTTATATCAACCTTAAGACCCGATACATGTTTGAGAGTTATGACCAAAATCTAATGTTTTCGTGTTTATGGCCATTTTTATGAGTTATTTCCCACAGTTTTTGGGTTCTAGTTGGATTTGCAAGGCCTGTAAGACCCATTACAATTTTTGAGATACATGACTTAAAGCTCATAGTTTTCGTGTTTTATGGCCGTTTTCATGAGCTATTTTCCACAGTTTTGGGATTCCATGGCGATTTACATCGACATTAAGACCTGATACATGTTTGAGAGTTATGACCAAAAACTCATCGTTTTCGTGTTTATGGCCATTTTTATGAGTTATTTCCCATAGTTTTTGGGTTCCAGTTGGATTTGCAAGGCCAGTAAGACCCATTACAATTTTTGAGATATATGACTAAAATCTCATAGATTTCGTGTTTTATGGCCGTTTTCATGAGCTATGTCCCATAGTTTTGGGATTCCATGGCAATTTATATCAACCTTAAGACCCGATCGATACATGTTTGAGAGTTATGACCAAAATCTCATGTTTTCGTGTTTATATCCATTTTTATGAGTTATTTCCCATAGTTTTTGGGTTCTAGTTGGATTTGCAAGGCCTGTAAGACCCATTACAATTTTTGAGATACATGACTTAAAGCTCATAGTTTTCGTGTTTTATGGCCGTTTTCATGAGCTATTTTCCACAGTTTTGGGATTCCATGGCTATTTACATCGACCTTAAGACCTGATACATGTTTGAGAGTTATGACCAAAAACTCATCGTTTTCGTGTTTACGGCCATTTCTATGAGTTATTTCCCATAGTTTTTGGGTTCTAGTTGGATTTGCAAGGCCAGTAAGACCCATTACAATTTTTGAGATATATGACTAAAATCTCATAGATTTCGTGTTTTATGGCCGTTTTCATGAGCTATGTCCCACAGTTTTGGGATTCCATGGCAATTTATATCAACCTTAAGACCCGATACATGTTTTAGAGTTATGACCAAAATCTCATGTTTTCGTGTTTATATCCATTTTTATGAGTTATTTCCCATAGTTTTTGGGTTCTAGTTGGATTTGCAAGGCCTGTAAGACCCATTAAATTTTTTGAGATATATGACTAAAATCTCATAGATTTCGTGTTTTATGGCTGTATTGATGAGCTATTGCCCACAGATTTATGGTTCTAGGCGATTTATAGCAACCTTAAGAAATGATACATGTTTGAGAGTTACGACAAAAAACTCGCCATTTTCATGTTTTATGGTCATTTTCATGAGTTATTGCCCACAGTTTTGGGTTCGAGGCGAATTTGCATGCCTCGTAAGAACCTTTACATGTTTGAGAGATATGACTAGAACTTGTTGTTTTCGTGTTTTATGGCCATTTTCATGAGCTATTTCCCATTGTTTTGGGGTTCCAGGGCAATTTACATCGACCTTAAGTCTCGATAGATGTTTGAGAGTTATGACCAAAAACTCGTCGTTTTTATGTTTCTGGCAATTTTTATGAGTTATTGCGCACAGTTTTTGGTTTATACTTCGATTTGCAAGGCATGTAAGAACCGTCACATGTTTGAGATATATGACTAAAAACTCATAGTTTTCGTGTTCCATGGCCGTTTCATGAGCTATTGACCACTATTTAGGGGTTCTAGGGCGATTTCAACGACCTTAAGACATGATACATGTTGATAAGTTCTGACGCAAAACTCATAGTTTTCACGTTTTATGGCTGTTTTCATGAGCTATTACCCACAATTTTATGGTTCTAGGGTGATTTCAACATCCTTAAGACATGATACATGTTTGAGAGTTATGACCCAAAACTAATCGTTTTCGTATTTTATGGTCATTTTCATGAGTTATTGCCCACAATTTTTTTTGGTTCCAGTAGGATTTGCATGCCTCGTAAGAACTCTTACATGTTTGAGAGATATGACCTCAATCTCGTCGTTTTCGCGTTTTATGGCCGTTTTCATGGGCTATTTCCCACAGTTTTGGTGTTTACAGGGCGATTTACAACGAACTTAAGAGCCGATACATGTTTGAGAGTTATGCCTAAAACCTTGTTGTTTTGTGTTTATGGCTATTTTCATGAGTTATTGCCCACTGTTTTTGGGTTCCAGTTGGATTTTCAAGTCCTGTAAGACCCGTTACATGTTTGAGATATATGACTAAAAAACTCATAGTTTTGCCGTTTTATGGCCGTTTTCATGAGCTATTTCCCGCAGTTTTTGGGTTATGGCGATTGACATCGACCTTAAGACCCAATAAATTTTTGAGAGTTATGACAAAAATTCATTGTTTTCGTGTTTATGGCCATTTTTATGAGTTATTTCCCACAGTTTTTGGGTTCTAGTTGGATTTGCAAGGCCTGTAAGACCCATTACAATTTTTGAGATACATGACTTAAAGCTCATAGTTTTCGTGTTTTATGGCCGTTTTCATGAGCTATTTTCCACAGTTTTGGGATTCCATGGCGATTTACATCGACATTAAGACCTGATACATGTTTGAGAGTTATGACCAAAAACTCATCGTTTTCGTGTTTATGGCCATTTTTATGAGTTATTTCCCATAGTTTTTGGGTTCTAGTTGGATTTGCAAGGCCAGTAAGACCCATTACAATTTTTGAGATATATGACTAAAATCTCATAGATTTCGTGTTTTATGGCCGTTTTCATGAGCTATGTCCCACAGTTTTGGGATTCCATGGCAATTTATATCAACCTTAAGACCCGATACATGTTTCAGAGTTATGACCAAAATCTCATGTTTTCGTTTTTATATCCATTTTTATGAGTTATTTCCCATAGTTTTTGGTTCTAGTTGGATTTGCAAGGCCTGTAAGACCCATTAAATTTTTGAGATATATGACTAAAATCTCATAGATTTCGTGTTTTATGGCTGTATTGATGAGCTATTGCCCACAGTTTTATGGTTCTAGGGCGATTTATAGCAACCTAAGAAATGATACATGTTTGAGAGTTACGACAAAAAACTCGCCATTTTCATGTTTATGGTCATTTTCATGAGTTATTGCCCACAGTTTTGGGTTCGAGGCGATTTGCATGCCTCGTAAGAACCTTTACATGTTTGAGAGATATGACTAGAACTTGTTGTTTTCGTGTTTTATGGCCATTTTCATGAGCTATTTCCATTGTTTTGGGGTTCCAGGGCAATTTACATCGACCTTAAGTCTCGATAGATGTTTGAGAGTTATGACCAAAAACTCGTCGTTTTTGTGTTTCTGGCAATTTTTTATGAGTTATTGCGCACAGTTTTTGGTTTCTACTTCGATTTGCAAGGCATGTAAGAACCGTCACATTTTGAGATATATGACTAAAAACTCATAGTTTTCGTTCCATGGCCGTTTTCATGAGCTATTGACCACTATTTGGGTTCTAGGGCGATTTCAACGACCTTAAGACATGATACATGTTGATAAGTTCTGACGCAAAACTCATAGTTTCACGTTTTATGGCTGTTTTCATGAGCTATTGCCCACAATTTTATGGTTCTCGGGTGATTTACAACATCCTTAAGACACGATACATGTTTGAGAGTTATGACCCAAAACTCATCGTTTTTGTATTTTATGGTCATTTTCATGAGTTATTGCCCACAATTTTTTTTGGTTCCAGTAGGATTTGCATGCCTCGTAAGAACCCTTACATGTTTGAGAGATATGACCTCAATCTCGTCGTTTTCGTGTTTTATGGCCGTTTTCATGGGCTATTTCCCCAGTTTGGTGTTACACGGCGATTTACAACGAACTTAAGAGCCGATACATGTTTGAGAGTTATGCCTAAAACCTTGTTGTTTTGTGTTTATGGCTATTTTCATGAGTTATTGCCCACTGTTTTTGGGTTCCAGTTGGATTTTCAAATCCTGTAAGACCCGTTACATGTTTGAGATATATGACTAAAAAACTCATAGTTTTCCCGTTTTATGGCCGTTTTCATGAGCTATTTCCCGCAGTTTTTGGGTTATGGCGATTTACATCGACCTTAAGACCGATACAATTTTGAGAGTTATGACAAAAAACTCATTGTTTTCGTGTTTATGGCCATTTTTATGAGTTATTTCCCACAGTTTTTGGGTTCTAGTTGGATTTGCAAGGCCTGTAAGACCCATTACAATTTTGAGATACATGACTTAAAGCATAGTTTTCTGTTTTATGGCCGTTTTCATGAGCTATTCCCACAGTTTTGGGATTCCATGGCGATTTACATCGACCTTAAGACCTGATACATGTTTGAGAGTTATGACCAAAACCTCATCGTTTTCGTGTTTATGGCCATTTTTATGAGTTATTTCCCATAGTTTTTGGGTTCCAGTTGGATTTGCAAGGCCAGTAAGACCCATTACAATTTTGAGATATATGACTAAAATCTCATAGATTTCGTGTTTTATGGCCGTTTTCATGAGCTATGTCCCACAGTTTTGGGATTCCATGGCGATTTATATCAACCTTAAGACCCGATACATGTTTGAGAGTTATGACCAAAATCTCATGTTTTCGTGTTTATATCCATTTTTATGAGTTATTTCCCATAGTTTTTGGGTTCTAGTTGGATTTGCAAGGCCTGTAAGACCCATTACAATTTTTGAGATATATGACTAAAATCTCATAGATTTCGTGTTTTATGGCGTTTTCATGAGCTATTGCCCATTTAGAGTTCTAGGGCGATTTGAACGACCTTAAGACCTGATATTTTGGTAGATATGACAAACCCATAGTTTCGCGTTTATGGCTGTATTGATGAGCTATTGCCCATAGTTTTATGGTTCTAGGCGATTTAAGCACCTTAAGAAATGATACATGTTTGAGAGTTACACAAAAAACTCGCCATTTTCATGTTTTATGGTCATTTTCATGAGTTATTGCCCACAGTTTTGGGTTCCAGGCGGATTTGCATGCCTCGTAAGAACCTTTACATGTTTGAGAGATATGACCAGAACTCGTTGTTTTCGTGTTTTATGGCCATTTT
The DNA here is from genome assembly GCA_910589765.1 of Avena atlantica. Taxonomy (NCBI): domain Eukaryota; kingdom Viridiplantae; phylum Streptophyta; class Magnoliopsida; order Poales; family Poaceae; genus Avena; species Avena atlantica. The sequence continues at coordinate 1,147 of CAJUWN010001714.1, read as the reverse complement.
CATGAGCTATTTCCCATTGTTTTGGGGTTCAGGGCAATTTACATCGACCTTAAGTCCCGATAGATGTTTGAGAGTTATGACCAAAAACTCGTCGTTTTTTGTGTTTCTGGCAATTTTTATGAGTTATTGCCACAGTTTTTGGTTTCTACTTCGATTTGCAAGGCATGTAAGAACCGTCACATGTTTGAGATATATGACTAAAAACTCATAGTTTTCGTGTTCCATGGCCGTTTTCATGAGCATGAGCTATTGACCACTATTTAGGGGTTCTAGGGCGATTTCAACGACCTTAAGACATGATACATGTTGATAAGTTCTGACGCAAAACTCATTTTTCATGTTTTTATGGCTGTTTTCTTGAGCTATGGTTCTAGGGTGATTTCAACATCCTTAAGACATGATACATGTTTGAGAGTTATGACCCAAAACTCATCGTTTTCGTATTTTATGGTCATTTTCATGAGTTATTGCCACAATTTTTTTTGGTTCCAGTAGGATTTGCATGCCTCGTAAGAACCTTACATGTTTGAGAGATATGACCTCAATCTCGTCGTTTTCGCGTTTTTTATGGCGTTTCATGGGCTATTTCCCACAGTTTTGGTGTTACAGGGCGATTTACAACGACTTAAGAGCCGATACATGTTGAGAGTTATGCCTAAAACCTTGTTGTTTTGTGTTTATGGCTATTTTCATGAGTTTATTGCCCACTGTTTTTGGGTTCCAGTTGGATTTTCGTCCTGTAAGACCCGTTACATGTTTGAGATATATGCTAAAAAACTCATAGTTTTGCCGTTTTATGGCCGTTTTCATGAGCTATTTCCCGCAGTTTTTGGGTTATGGCGATTGACATCGACCTTAAGACCCAATACATTTTTGAGTTATGACAAAAAATCATTGTTTTCGTGTTTATGGCCATTTTTAGAGTTATTTCCCACAGTTTTGTGGTTCTAGTTGGATTTGCAAGGCCTGTAAGACCCATTACAATTTTTGAGATACATGACTTAAAGCTCATAGTTTTCGTTTTATGGCCGTTTTCATGAGCTATTTTCACAGTTTTGGGATTCCATGGCGATTTACATCGACCTTAAGACCTGATACATGTTTGAGAGTTATGACCAAAAAACTCATCGTTTTCGTGTTTATGGCC
>CAJUWN010001713.1:0-27909 GCA_910589765.1 Avena atlantica | reverse complement strand
TTTTCGGACGAAACCCTAATCCGAGGGACCCGCGGGTCTACCCCCATAGCATTCTCCGTACGAGGGTTGAACAACGCACTCTCTTGTGGTTTAGGTTTGTTTAGGTCATATCTACATGGAAAACCAAGGATAGGCCCATGGTTTCCACCGTTTGACCGCCGGCGGGAGCATACTCCTACATGTCCAGCACACTTCTCTAAGTGTATCGCATGCAACGTGGACGGTCACACCCGGGAGCTAGTTTTCCATCTAGGGGCAATCCATCACCCTGGTGCATGTATGCTAGGGCCAACGCATGTTTCCGTGGCATCCGGGCACTCGGCGCGGTCCTTTTCCGACGAAACCCTAATCCGAGGGACCCACGGGTCTACCCCCATAGCATTCTACGTACGAGGGTGTTGAACAACGCACTCTCTTGGTGGTTAGGTTTTTTTAGGTCATATCTACATGGAAAACCAAGGATAGCCCATGGTTTCCACCGTTTGACCTGCGGCGGGAGCATACTCCTACATGTCCAGCACACTTCTCTAAGTGTTATCGCATGCAACGTGGACGGTCACACCCATTAGGCTATAATTATCAATAATTTATGCCTTAGCAGTAGTGGATTTTTAAAAGTCAATTTAATTACCTTTAGGAACATTTGGGGCGAAGCTAGGTTTTCCGTCTAGGGGCAATCCATCACCCTTGTGCATGTATGCTAGGCCACACGCATGTTCCCGTGGCATCCGGCACTCGGCGGTCCTTTTCCGACGAAACCCTAATCCGAGGGACCGCGGGTCTACATTGTAGCATTCTCCGTACGAGGGTTGAACAACGCACTCTCTTGGTGCTTAGGTTGTTTAGGTCATATCTACATGGAAAACCAAGGATAGGGCCAAGGTTCCACCGTTTGACCCACGGTGGAGCATACTCCTACATGTCCAGCACACTTCTCTAAGTGTTATCGCATGCAAGGTGGACGTCACACCCGGGAGCTAGGTTTTCCATCTAGGGGCAATCCATCACCCTTGTGCATGTATGCTAGGGCCACACGCATGTTCCCGTGGCATCCGGCACTCGGGCGGTCCTTTTCCGACGAAACCCTAATCCGAGGACCCGCGGGTCTACCCCCGTAGCATTCTCCTACGAGGGTTGAACAACACACTCTCTTGGCGGTTTAGGTTTTTTAGGTCATATCTACATGGAAAACCAAGGATAGCCATGGTTCCACCGTTTGACCCGCGCGGGAGCATACTCCTACATGTCCAGCACACTTCTCTAAGTGTTATCGCATGCAACGTGGACGGTCACACCCGGAGCTAGGTTTTCCATCTAGGGCAATCCACCACCCTTGTGCATGAATGCTTGGGCGACACGCATGTTCCCGTGGCATCCCGCACTCGGGCGGTCCTTTTCCGACGAACCGTAATCGAGGGACCCACGGGGTCTAACCCGTAGCATTCTCCGTACGAGGGTGAACAACGCACTCTCTGGTTTGGTTAGGTTTGTTTAGGTCATATCTACATGGAAAACCAAGGATAGGCCCAGGGTTCCACCGGTCTACCCTCGTTTGACCCACGGCGGGAGCCTACTCCTACATGTCCAGCACACTTATCTAAGTGTTATCGCATGCAACGTGGACGGTCACACCCGGGGAGCTAGGTTTTCCATCTAGGGGCAATCGACCACCCTTGTGCATGTATGCTAGGGCCACACACATGTTCCCGTGGCATCCCGGCACTCGGGCGATACTTTTCCGACGAAACCCTAATCCGAGGGACCCGCGGGTCTACCCCCGTAGCATTCTCCATACAAGGGTTGAACAACACAATCTCTCGGTGTTTTAGGTTTGTTTAGGTGATATCTACATGGAAAACCAGGGATAGGCCCATGGTTCCACCATTTGACCCGCGGCGGGAGCATACTCCTACATGTCCAGCAACGTGGACGGTCACATCCATTAGGCTATAATTATCAATAATTTTATCCTTAAGCAGTAGTGGGTTTTATAAAGTCAATTTAATTACCTTTAGGAACATTTGGGCGAAGCTAGGTTTTCCATCTAGGGGCAATCCATCACCCTTGTGCATGTTATGCTAGGCCACACGCATGTTCCCTGGCATCCCGGCACTCGGCGGGTCCTTTTCCAACGAAAACCCTAATCCGAGGGATAGGCCCATGGTGGTTTAGGTTTGTTTAGGTCATATCTACATGGAAAACCAAGGATAGGCCCATGGTTCCACCGTTTGACCCGTGGCGGGAGCATACTCCTACATGTCCAGCACACTTCTCTAAGTGTTATCGCATGCAACATGGACGGTCACACCCCGGGAGCTAGGTTTTCCATCTAGGGGCAATCCATCACCGTTGTGCATGTATGCTAGGGCCACACGCATGTTCCCGTGGCATCCCGGCACTCGGGCGGTCCTTTTCCGACGAAACCCTAATCTGAGGGACCGCGGGTCTCTACCCCCGTAGCATTCTCCGTACGAGGGTTGAACAAGCACTCTCTTGGTGGTTTAGGTTTGTTTAGGTCATATCTACATGGAAAACCAAGCATAGGCCCAAGGTTCCACCGGTCTACCCTCGTTTGATCCGCGGCGGGAGCCTACTCCTACATGTCCAGCACACTGTCTATAAGTGTTATCGCATGCAACGTGGACGGTCACACCCGGGAGCTAGTTTTGACATCTAGGGGCAACCCACCACCCTTGTTCATGTATGCTAGGCCACACGCATGTTCTCGCGGCATCCCGGCACTCGGGCGGTCCTTTTCTGACGAAACCCTAATCCGGGGGACCCGCGGGTCTACCCCCGTAGCATTCTCCGTACGAGGTTGAACAACGCACTCTCTTGGTGGTTTAGGTTTGTTTAGGTCATATCTACATGGAAAACCAAGGATAGGCCCAAGGTTCCACCGTTTGACCCGCGGCGGATTGCATACTCCTACATGTCCAGCACACTTCTCTAAGTGTTATCGCATGCAAGGGGTACGGTCACACCCGGAGCTAGGTTTTCCATCTAGGGCAATCCATCGCCCTTGTGCATGTATGATAGGGCCACACGCATGTTCCCGTGGCATCTCGGCACTCGGGGCGGTCCTTTTCGGACGAAACCCAAATCGAGGGACCCGTGGTCTACCCCCATAGCATTCTCCGTACGAGGTTGAACAACGCACACTCTTGGTGGTTTAGGTTTGTTTAGGTCATATCTACATGGAAAACCAAGGATAGGCCCATGGTTCCACCCGTTGACCCCGGCGGAGAGCATACTCCTACATGTCCAGCACACTTCTCTAAGTGTTATCGCATGCAACGTGGACGGTCACAGCCGGGAGCTAGGTTTTCCATCTAGGGCAATCCATCACCCTTGTGCATGTATGCTAGGGCCACACGCATGTTTCCGTGGCATCCCGGCACTCGGGCGGTCCTTTTCCGACGAAACCCTAATCCGAGGACCCGCGGGTCTACCCCCGTAGCATTCTCCGTACGAGGGTTGAACTACGCACTCTCTTGGTGGTTTAGGTTTGTTTAGGTCATATCTACATGGAAAACCAAGGATAGGCCCAAGGTTCCACGGTCTACCCTCGTTTGATTCGCGGCGCGGAGCCTACTCCTACATGTCCAGCACACTTCTATAAGTGTTATCGCATGCAACGTGGACGGTCACACCCGGGAGCTAGGTTTTACATCTAGGGCAACCCACCACCTTTTTCATGTATGGTCCACGCGCATGTTCTCGCGGCATCCCGGCACTCGGGCGGTCCTTTTCTGACGAAACCCTAATCCGAGGGACCGCGGGTCTACCCCCGTAGCATTCTCCGTACGAGGGTTGAACAACAACACTCTTGGTGGTTTAGGTTTGTTTAGGTCATATCTACATGGAAAACCAAGGATAGGCCCATGGTTCCACCGTTTGACCCGCGGCGGGAGCATACTCGTACATGTCCAGCACACTTCTCTAAGTGTTATCGCATGCAACGTGGACGGTCACACCCGGGAGCTAGGTTTTCCATCTAGGGGCAATCGACCACCCTTGTGCATGTATGCTAGGGCCACACACATGTTCCCGTGGCATCCCGGCACTCGGGCGGTCCTTTTCCGACGAAACCCTAATCCGAGGGACCCGCGGGTCTACCCCCGTAGCATTCTCCATACAGGGTTGAACAACACACTCTCTCGGTGGTTTTGGTTTGTTTAGGTGATATCTACATGGAAAACCAAGGATAGGCCCATGGTTCCACCATTTGACCCGCGGCGGGAGCATACTCCTACATGTCCAGCACACTTCTCTAAGTGTTATCGCATGCAACGTGGACGGTCACACCCGGGAGCTAGGTTTTCCATCTAGGGGCAATCCACCACCCTTGTGCATGTATGCTAGGGCCACACACATGTTCCCGTGGCATCCGGCACTCGGGCGGTCCTTTTCCGACGAAACCCTAATCCGAGGACTCGCGGGTCTACCCCCGTAGCATTCTCCGTACGAGGGTTGAACAACGCACTCTGTTGGTGGTTTAGGTTTATTTAGGTCATATCTACATGGAAAACCAAGGATAGTCCCATGGTTCCACCGTTTGACCCGGCGGGAGCATACTCCTACATGTCTAGCACACTTCTCTAAGTGTTATCGCATGCAACGTGGACGGTCACACCTGGGAGCTAGGTTTTCCATCTAGGGGCAATCCACCACCCTTGTGCATGAATGCTACCGCGACACGCATGTTCCCGTGGCATCCCGGCACTCGGGCGGTCCTTTTCCGACGAAACCCTAATCCGAGGACCCGCGGGTCTAACCCCATAGCATTCTCCGTACGAGGGTTGAACAACACACACTCTCTTGGTGGTTTAGGTTTGTTTAGGTCATATCTACATGGAAAACCAAGGATAGGCCCATGGTTCCACCGTTTGACCCGCGGCGGGTGCATACTCCTACATGTCCAGCACACTTCTCTAAGTGTTATCGCATGCAACGTGGACGGTCAAACCCGGGAGCTAGGTTTTCCATCTAGGGGCAATCCATCACCCTTGTGGATGTATGCTAGGGCCACACGCATGTTCCAGTGGCATCCTGGCACTCAGGCAGTCCTTTTCTGACGAAACCCTAATCCGAGGGACCCGCGGGTCTACGCCCGTAGCATTCTCCGTACGAGGGTTGAACAACGCACTCTCTTGGTGGTTTAGGTTTGTTTAGGTCATATCTACATGGAAAACCAAGGATAGGCCCATGGTTCCACCGTTTGACCCGCGGCGGGAGCATACTCGTACATGTCCAGCACACTTCTCTAAGTGTGATCGCATGCAACGTCGACGGTCACACCCGGGAGCTAGGTTTTCCATCTAGGGGCAATCCATCACCCTTGTGCATGTATGCTAGGGCCACACGCATGTTCCCGTGGCATCCCAGCACTCGGACGGTCCTTTTCTGACGAAACCCTAATCCGAGGGACCCGTGGGTCTACCCCGTAGCATTCTCCGTACGAGGGTTGAACAACGCACTCTCTTGGTGGTTTAGGTTTTTTTAGGTCATATCTACATGGAAAACCAAGGATAGGCCCATGGTTCCACCGTTTGACCCGCGGTGGGAGCATACTCGTACATGTATGCTAGGGCCACACGCATGTTTCCGTGGCATCCCGGCACTCGGGCGGTCCTTTTCCGACGAAACCCTAATCCGAGGGACCCACGGGTCTACCCCCATAGCATTCTCCGTACGAGGGTTGAACAACGCACTCTCTTTGTGGTTTAGGTTTGTTTAGGTCATATCTACATGGAAAACCAAGGATAGGCCCAAGGTTCCACCGGTCTACCCTCGTTTGATTCGCGGCGGGAGCCTACTCCTACATGTCCAGCACACTTCTATAAGTGTTATCGCATGCAACGTGGATGGTCACACCCGGGAGCTAGGTTTTACATCTAGGGGCAACCCACCACCCTTTTTCATGTATGCTAGGTCTACGCGCATGTTCTCGCGGCATCCCGGCACTCGGGCGGTCCTTTTCTGACGAAACCCTAATCCGAGGGACCCGCGGGTCTACCCCCGTAGCATTCTCCGTACGAGGGTTGAACAACGCACTCTCTTGGTGGTTTAGGTTTTTTAGGTCATATCTACATGGAAAACCAAGGATAGGCCCAAGGTTCCACCGTTTGACCCGCAGCGGGAGCATACTCCTACATGTCCAGCACACTTCTCTAAGTGTTATCGCATGCAAGGTGGACGGTCACACCCGGGAGCTAGGTTTTCCATCTAGGGGCAATCCATCACCCTTGTGCATGTATGCTAGGGCCACACGCATGTTCCCGTGGCATCTCGGCACTCGGGCGGTCCTTTTCGGACGAAACCGTAATCCGAGGGACCCGCGGGTCTACCCCCATGGCATTCTCTATACGAGGGTTGAACATCGCACTCTCTTGGTGGTTTAGGTTTGTTTAGGTCATATCTACATGGAAAAGCAAGGATAGGCCCATGGTTCCACCGTTTGACCCGCGGCGGGAGAATACTCCTACATGTCCAGCACACTTCTCTAAGAGTTATCGCATGCAACATGGACGTTCACACCCGGGAGTTAGGTTTTCCATCAGGGGCAATCCATCACCCTTGTGCATGTATGCTAGGGCCACACGCATGTTTCCGTGGCATCCCGGCTCTCGGGCGGTCCTTTTCCGACGAAATCCTAATCCGAGGGACCCGCGGGTCTACCCCCGTAGCATTCTCCGCACGAGGGTTGAACAACGCACTCTCTTGGTGGTTTAGGTTTTTTAGGTCATATCTACATGGAAAACCAAGGATAGGCCCATGGTTCCACCGTTTGACCCGCGGCGGGAGCATACTCCTACATGTCGAGCACACTTCTCTAAGTGTTATCGCATGCAACATGGACGGTCACACCCATTAGGCTATAATTATCAATAATTTATGCCTTAGCAGTAGTGGGTTTTATAAAGTCAATTTAATTACCTTTAGGAACATTTGGGCGAAGCTAGGTTTTCCGTCTAGGGGCAATCCATCACCCTTGTGCATGTATGCTAGGGCCACACGCATGTTCCCGTGGCATCCTGGCACTCGGGCGGTCCTTTTCCGACGAAACCCTAATCCGAGGGACCCACGGGTCTACCTTCATAGCATTCTCCGTACGAGGGTTGAACAACGCACTCTCTTGGTGGTTTAGGTTTGTTTAGGTCATATCTACATGGAAAACCAAGGATAGGCCCATGGTTCCACCGTTTGACCCGCGGCGGGAGCATACTCGTACATGTCCAGCACACTTCTCTAAGTGTGATCGCATGCAACGTCGACGGTCACACCCGGGAGCTAGGTTTTCCATCTAGGGGCAATCCATCACCCTTGTGCATGTATGCTAGGGCCACACGCATGTTCCCGTGGCATCCCAGCACTCGGGCGGTCCTTTTCCAACGAAACCCTAATCCGAGGGACCCGTGGGTCTACCCCCGTAGCATTCTCCGTACGAGGGTTGAACAACGCACTCTCTGGTGGTTTAGGTTTTTTTATGTCATATCTACATGGAAAACGAAGGATAGGCCCATGGTTCCACCGTTTGACCCGCGGTGGGAGCATACTCCTACATGTCCAGCACACTTCTCTAAGTGTTATCGCATGCAACATGGACGGTCACACCCGGGAGCTAGGTTTTCCATCTAGGGGCAATCCATCACCCTTGTGCATGTATGCTAGGGCCACACGCATGTTCCCGTGGCATCCCGGCACTCGGGCGGTCCTTTTCTGACGAAACCCTAATCCGAGGGACCCGCGGGTCTACCCCCGTAGCATTCTCCGTACGAGGGTTGAACAACGCACTCTCTTGGTGGTTTAGGTTTTTTTAGGTCATATCTACATGGAAAACCAAGGATAGGCCCAAGGTTCCACCGTTTGACCCGCAGCGGGAGCATACTCCTACATGTCCAGCACACTTCTCTAAGTGTTATCGCATGCAAGGTGGACGGTCACACCCGGGAGCTAGGTTTTCCTTCTAGGGGCAATCCATCACCCTTGTGCATGTATGCTAGGGCCACACGCATGTTCCCGTGGCATCTCGGCACTCGGGCGGTCCTTTTCGGACGAAACCCTAATCCGAGGGACCCGCGGGTCTACCCCCATAGCATTCTCCGTACGAGGGTTGAACAACGCACTCTCTTGGTGGTTTAGGTTTTTTAGGTCATATCTACATGGAAAACCAAGGATAGGCCCATGGTTCCACCGTTTGACCCGCGGCGGGAGCATACTCGTACATGTCCAGCACACTTCTCTAAGTGTGATCGCATGCAACGTCGACGGTCACACCCGGGAGCTAGGTTTTCCATCTAGGGGCAATCCATCACCCTTGTGCATGTATGCTAGGGCCACACACATGTTCCCGTGGCATCCCAGCACTCGGGCGGTCCTTTTCCGACGAAACCCTAATCCGAGGGACCCGTGGGTCTACCCCCGTAGCATTCTCCGTACGAGGGTTGAACAACGCACTCTCTTGGTGGTTTAGGTTTTTTTAGGTCATATCTACATGGAAAACCAAGGATAGGCCCATGGTTCCACCGTTTGACCCGCGGCGGGAGCATACTCCTACATGTCCAGCACACTTCTCTAAGTGTTATCGCATGCAACATGGACGGTCACACCCATTAGGCTATAATTATCAATAATTTATGCCTTAGCAGTAGTGGTTTTATAAAGTCAATTTAATTACCTTTAGGAACATTTGGGCGAAGCTAGGTTTTCCGTCTAGGGGCAATCCATCACCCTTGTGCATGTATGCTAGGGCCACACGCATGTTCCCGTGGCATCCCGGCACTCGGGCGGTCCTTTTCCGACGAAACCCTAATCCGAGGGACCCGCGGGTCTACCTTCGTAGCATTCTCCGTACGAGGGTTGAACAACGCACTCTCTTGGTGGTTTAGGTTTGTTTAGGTCATATCTACATGGAAAACCAAGGATAGGCCCATGGTTCCACCGTTTGACCCGCGGCGGGAGCATACTCGTACATGTCCAGCACACTTCTCTATGTGTGATCGCATGCAACGTCGACGGTCACACCCGGGAGCTAGGTTTTCCATCTAGGGGCAATCCATCACCCTTGTGCATGTATTCTAGGGCCACACACATGTTCCCGTGGCATCCCAGCACTCGGGCGGTCCTTTTCCGACGAAACCCTAATCCGAGGGACCCGTGGGTCTACCCCCGTAGCATTCTCCGTACGAGGGTTGAACAACGCACTCTCTTGGTGGTTTAGGTTTTTTTTAGGTCATATCTACATGGAAAACCAAGGATAGGCCCATGGTTCCACCGTTTGACCCGCGGCGGGAGCATACTCCTACATGTCCAGCACACTTCTCTAAGTGTTATCGCATGCAACATGGACGGTCACACCCGGGAGCTAGGTTTTCCATCTAGGGGCAATCCATCACCCTTGTGCATGTATGCTAGGGCCACACGCATGTTCCCGTGGCATCCAGGCACTCGGGTGGTCCTTTTCCGACGAAACCCTCATCTGAGGGACCCGCGGGTCTACCCCCGTAGCATTCTCCGTACGAGGGTTGAACAACGCACTCTCTTGGTGTTTTAGGTTTGTTTAGGTCATATCTACATGGAAAACCAAGGATAGGCCCAAGGTTCCACCGGTCTACCCTCGTTTGATTCGCGGCGGGAGCCTACTCCTACATGTCCAGCACACTTCTATAAGTGTTATCGCATGCAACGTGGACGGTCACACCCGGGAGCTAGGTTTTACATCTAGGGGCAACCCACCACCCTTTTTCATGTATGCTAGGTCCACGCGCATGTTCTCGCGGCATCCCGGCACTCGGGCGGTCCTTTTCTGACGAAACCCTAATCCGAGGGACCCGCGGGTCTACCCCCGTAGCATTCTCCGTACGAGGGTTGAACAACGCACTCTCTTGGTGGTTTAGGTTTTTTAGGTCATATATACATGGAAAACCAAGGATAGGCCCAAGGTTCCACCATTTGACCCGCAGCGGGAGCATACTCCTACATGTCCAGCACACTTCTCTAAGTGTTATCGCATGCAAGGTGGACGGTCACACCCGGGAGCTAGGTTTTCCATCTAGGGGCAATCCATCACCCTTGTGCATGTATGCTAGTGCCACACGCATGTTCCCGTGGCATCTCGGCACTCGGGCGGTCCTTTTCGGACGAACCCTAATCCGAGGGACCCGCGGGTCTACCCCCATAGCATTCTCCGTACGAGGGTTGAACAACGCACTCTCTTGGTGGTTTAGGTTTGTTTAGGTCATATCTACATGGAAAACCAAGGATAGGCCCATGGTTCCACCGTTTGACCCGCAGCGGGAGCATACTCCTACATGTCCAGCACACTTCTCTAAGAGTTATCGCATGCAACGTGGACGGTCACACCCGGGAGCTAGGTTTTCCATCTAGGGGCCATCACCGTTGTGCATGTATGCTAGGGCCACACGCATGTTTCCGTGGCATCCCGGCACTCGGGCGGTCCTTTTCCGACGAAACCCTAATCCGAGGGACCCGCGGGTCTACCCCCGTAGCATTCTCCGTACGAGGGTTGAACAACGCACTCTCTTGGTGGTTTAGGTTTTTTAGGTCATATCTACATGGAAAACCAAGGATAGGCCCATGGTTCCACCGTTTGACCCGCGGCGGGAGCATACTCCTACATGTCCAGCACACTTCTCTAAGTGTTATCGCATGCAACGTGGACAGTCACACCCATTAGGCTATAATTATCAATAATTTATGCCTTAGCAGTAGTGGGTTTTATAAAGTCAATTTAATTACCTTTAGGAACATTTGGGCGAAGCTAGGTTTTCCGTCTAGGGGCAATCCATCACCCTTGTGCATGTATGCTAGGGCCACACGCATGTTCCCGTGGCATCCCGGCACTCGGGCGGTCCTTTTCCGACGAAACCCTAATCCGAGGGACCCGCGGGTCTACCTTCGTAGCATTCTCCGTACGAGGGTTGAACAACGCACTCTCTTGGTGGTTTAGGTTTGTTTAGGTCATATCTACATGGAAAACCAAGGATAGGGCCAAGGTTCCACCGTTTGACCCGCAGCGGGAGCATACTCCTACATGTCCAGCACACTTCTCTAAGTGTTATCGCATGCAAGGTGGACGGTCACACCCGGGAGCTAGGTTTTCCATCTAGAGGCAATCCATCACCCTTGTGCATGTATGCTAGGGCCACACGCATGTTCCCGTGGCATCTCGGCACTTGGGCGGTCCTTTTCGGACGAAACCCTAATCCGAGGGACCCGCGGGTCTACCCCCGTAGCATTCTCCGTACGAGGGTTGAACAACGCACTCTCTTGGTGGTTTAGGTTTATTTAGGTCATATCTACATGGAAAACCAAGGATAGTCCCATGGTTCTACCGTTTGACCCGCGGCGGGAGCATACTCCTACATGTCCAGCACACTTCTCTAAGTGTTATCGCATGCAACGTGGACGGTCACACCCGGGAGCTAGGTTTTCCATCTAGGGGCAATCCACCACCCTTGTGCATGAATGCTAGGGCGACACGCATGTTCCCGTGCCATCCCGGGACTCGGGCGGTCCTTTTCCGACGAAACCCTAATCCGAGGGACCCGCGGGTCTAACCCCGTAGCATTCTCCGTACGAGGGTTGAACAACGCACTCTATTGGTGGTTTAGGTTTGTTTAGGTCATATCTACATGGAAAACCAAGGATAGGCCCATGGTTCCACCGTTTTACCCGCGGCGGGAGCATACTCCTACATGTCCAGCACACTTCTCTAAGTGTTATCGCATGCAACGTGGACGGTCACACGCATTAGGCTATAATTATCAATAATTTATGCCTTAGCAGTAGTGGGTTTTATAAAGTCAATTTAATTACCTTTAGGAACATTTGCGCGAAGCTAGGTTTTCCATCTAGGGGCAATCCATCACCCTTGTGCATGTATGCTAGGGCCACACGCATGTTCCCGTGGCATCCCGGCACTCGGGCGGTCTTTTTCCAACGAAACCCTAATCCGAGGGACCCACGGGTCTACCCCCATAGCATTCTCCGTACGAGGGTTGAACAACGCACTCTCTTGGTGGTTTAGGTTTGTTTAAGTCATATCTACATGGAAAACCAAGGATAGGCCCATGGTTCCACCGTTTGACCCGTGGCGGGAGCATACTCCTACATGTCCAGCACACTTCTCTAAGTGTTATCGCATGCAACATGGACGGTCACACCCGGGAGCTAGGTTTTCCATCTAGGGGCAATCCATCACCGTTGTGCATGTATGCTAGGGCCACACGCATGTTCCCGTGGCATCCCGGCACTCGGGCGGTCCTTTTCCGACGAAACCCTAATCTGAGGGACCCGCGGGTCTACCCCCGTAGCATTCTCCGAACGAGGGTTGAACAACGCACTCTCTTGGTGGTTTAGGTTTGTTTAGGTCATATCTACATGGAAAATCAAGGATAGGCCAAGGTTCCACCGGTCTACCCTCGTTTGATTCGCGGCGGGAGCCTACTCCGACATGTCCAGCACACTTCTATAACTGTTATCACATGCAACGTGGACGGTCACACCCGGGAGCTAGGTTTGACATCTAGGGGCAACCCACCACCCTTGTTCATGTATGCTAGGGCCACACGCATGTTCTCGCGGCATCCCGGCACTCGGGCGGTCCTTTTCTGACGAAACCCTAATCCGAGGGACCCGCGGGTCTACCCCCGTAGCATTCTCCGTACGAGGGTTGAACAACGCACTCTCTTGGTGGTTTAGGTTTGTTTAGGTCATATCTACATGGAAAACCAAGGATAGGCCCAAGGTTCCACCGTTTGACCCGCAGCGGGAGCATACTCCTACATGTCCAGCACACTTCTCTAAGTGTTATCGCATGCAAGGTGGACGGTCACACCCGGGAGCTAGGTTTTCCATCTAGGGGCAATCCATCACCCTTGTTCATGTATGCTAGGGCCACACGCATGTTCCCGTGGCATCTCGGCACTCGGGCGGCCCTTTTCGGACGAAACCCTAATCCGAGGGACCCGCGGGTCTACCCCCATAGCATTCTCCGTACGAGGGTTGAACAACGCACTCTCTTGGTGGTTTAGGTTTTTTAGGTCATATCTACATGGAAAACCAAGGATAGGCCCATGGTTCCACCGTTTGACCCGCGGCGGGAGCATTGTCCTACATGTCCAGCACACTTCTCTAAGTGTTATCGCGTGCAACGTGGACGGTCACACCCATTAGTCTATAATTATCAATAATTTATGCCTTAGCAGTACTGGGTTTTATAAAGTCAATTTAATTACCTTTAGGAACATTTGGGCGAAGCTAGGTTTTCCATCTAGGGGCAATCCATCACCCTTGTGCATGTATGCTAGGGCCACACGCATGTTCCCGTGGCATCCCGGCACTCGGGCGGTCCTTTTCCAACGAAACCTTAATCCGAGGGACCCGCGGGTCTACCCCCATAGCATTCTCCGTACGAGGGTTGAACGACGCACTCTCTTGGTGGTTTAGGTTTGTTTAGGTCATATCTACATGGAAAACCAAGGATAGGCCCATGGTTCCACCGTTTGACCCGCGGCGGGAGCATACTCCTACATGTCCAGCACACTTCTCTAAGTGTTATCGCATGCAACATGGACGGTCACACCCGGGAGCTAGGTTTTCCATCTAGGGGCAATCCATCACCGTTGTGCATGTATGCTAGGGCCACACGCATGTTCCCGTGGCATCCCGGCACTCGGGCGGTCCTTTTCCGACGAAACCCTAATCTGAGGGACCCGTGGGTCTACCCCCGTAGCATTCTCCGTACGAGGGTTGAACAACGCACTCTCTTGGTGGTTTAGGTTTGTTTAGGTCATATCTACATGGAAAACCAAGGATAGGCCCAGGGTTCCACCGGTCTACCCTCGTTTGATTCGCGGCGGGAGCCTACTCCTACATGTCCAGCACACTTCTATAAGTGCTATCGCATGCAACATGGACGGTCACACCCGGGAGCTAGGTTTGACACCTAGGGGCAACCACACCCTTGTTCATGTATGCTAGGGCCACACGCATGTTCTCGAGGCATCCCGGCACTCGGGCGGTCCTTTTCTGACGAAACCCTAATCCGAGGGACCCGCGGGTCTACCCCCGTAGCATTCCCGTACGAGGGTTGAACAACGCACTCTCTTCGTGGTTTAGGTTTGTTTAGGTCATATCTACATGGAAAACCAAGGATAGGCCCATGGTTCCACCGTTTGACCCGCGGCGGGAGCATACTCGTACATGTCCAGCACACTTCTCTAAGTGTGATCGCATGCAACGTCGACGGTCACACCCGGGAGCTAGGTTTTCCATCTAGGGGCAATCCATCACCCTTGTGCATGTATGCTAGGGCCACACGCATGTTCCCGTGGCATCCCAGCACTCGGGCGGTCCTTTTCCGACGAAACCCTAATCCGAGGGACCCGTGGGTCTACCCCCGTAGCATTCTCCGTACGAGGGTTGAACAACGCACTCTCTTGGTGGTTTAGGTTTTTTTATGTCATATCTACATGGAAAACGAAGGATAGGCCCATGGTTCCACCGTTTGACCCGCGGTGGGAGCATACTCCTACATGTCCAGCACACTTCTCTAAGTGTTATCGCATGCAACATGGACGGTCACACCCGGGAGCTAGGTTTTCCATCTAGGGGCAATCCATCACCCTTGTGCATGTATGCTAGGGCCACACGCATGTTCCCGTGGCATCCCGGCACTCGGGCGGTCCTTTTCCGACGAAACCCTCATCCGAGGGACCCGCGGGTCTACCCCCGTAGCATTCTCCGTACGAGGGTTGAACAACGCACTCTCTTGGTGGTTTAGGTTTGTTTAGGTCATATCTACATGGAAACCAAGGATAGGCCCAAGGTTCCACCGGTCTACCCTCGTTTGATTCGCGGCGGGAGCCTACTCCTACATGTCCAGCACACTTCTATAAGTGTTATCGCATGCAACGTGTATGGTCACACCCGGGAGCTAGGTTTTACATCTAGGGGCAACCCACCACCCTTTTTCATGTATGCTAGGTCCACGCGCATGTTCGCGGCATCCTGGCACTCGGGCGGTCCTTTCTGACGAAACCCTAATCCGAGGGACCCGCGGGTCTACCCCCGTAGCATTCTCCGTACGAGGGTTGAACAACGCACTCTCTTGGTGGTTTAGGTTTTTTTAGGTCATATCTACATGGAAAACCAAGGATAGGCCCAAGGTTCCACCGTTTGACCCGCAGCGGGAGCATACTCCTACATGTCCAGCACACTTCTCTAAGTGTTATCGCATGCAAGGTGGACGGTCACACCCGGGAGCTAGGTTTTCCATCTAGGGGCAATCCATCACCCTTGTGCATGTATGCTAGGGCCACACGCATGTTCCCGTGGCATCCCGGCACTCGGGCGGTCCTTTTCCGACGAAACCCTCATCCGAGGGACCCGTGGGTCTACCCCCGTAGCATTCTCCGTACGAGGGTTGAACAACGCACTCTCTTGGTGGTTTAGGTTTGTTTAGGTCATATCTACATGGAAAACCAAGGATAGGCCCAAGGTTCCACCGGTCTACCCTCGTTTGATTCGCAGCGGGAGCCTACTCCTACATGTCCAGCACACTTCTATAAGTGTTATCGCATGCAACGTGTATGGTCACACCCGGGAGCTAGGTTTTACATCTAGGGGCAACCCACCACCCTTTTTCATGTATGCTAGGTCCACGCGCATGTTCGCGGCATCCTGGCACTCGGGCGGTCCTTTTCTGACGAAACCCTAATCCGAGGGACCCGCGGGTCTACCCCCGTAGCATTCTCCGTACGAGGGTTGAACAACGCACTCTCTTGGTGGTTTAGGTTTTTTTAGGTCATATCTACATGGAAAACCAAGGATAGGCCCAAGGTTCCACCGTTTGACCCGCAGCGGGAGCATACTCCTACATGTCCAGCACACTTCTCTAAGTGTTATCGCATGCAAGGTGGACGGTCACACCCGGGAGCTAGGTTTTCCATCTAGGGGCAATCCATCACCCTTGTGCATGTATGCTAGGGCCACACGCATGTTCCCGTGGCATCTCGGCACTCGGGCGGTCCTTTTCGGACGAAACCCTAATCCGAGGGACCCGCGGGTCTACCCCCATAGCATTCTCCGTACGAGGGTTGAACAACGCACTCTCTTGGTGGTTTAGGTTTGTTTAGGTCATATCTACATGGAAAACCAAGGATAGGCCCATGGTTCCACCGTTTGACCCGCGGCGGGAGCATACTCGTACATGTCCAGCACACTTCTCTAAGTGTGATCGCATGCAACGTCGACGGTCACACCCGGGAGCTAGGTTTTCCATCTAGGGGCAATCCATCACCCTTGTGCATGTATGCTAGGGCCACACGCATGTTCCCGTGGCATCCCAGCACTCGGGCGGTCCTTTTCCGACGAAACCCTAATCCGAGGGACCCGTGGGTCTACCCCCGTAGCATTCTCCGTACGAGGGTTGAACAACGCACTCTCTTGGTGGTTTAGGTTTTTTTTAGGTCATATCTACATGGAAAACCAAGGATAGGCCCATGGTTCCACCGTTTGACCCGCGGCGGGAGCATACTCCTACATGTCCAGCACACTTCTCTAAGTGTTATCGCATGCAACATGGACGGTCACACCCATTAGGCTATAATTATCAATAATTTATGCCTTAGCAGTAGTGGGTTTTATAAAGTCAATTTAATTACCTTTAGGAACATTTGGGCGAAGCTAGGTTTTCCGTCTAGGGGCAATCCATCACCCTTGTGCATATATGCTAGGGCCACACGCATGTTCCCGTGGCATCCTGGCACTCGGGCGGTCCTTTTCTGACGAAACCCTAATCCGAGGGACCCGCGGGTCTACCTTCGTAGCATTCTCCGTACGAGGGTTGAACAACGCACTCTCTTGGTGGTTTAGGTTTGTTTAGGTCATATCTACATGGAAAACCAAGGATAGCCCATGGTTCCACCGTTTGACCCGCGGCGGGAGCATACTCGTACATGTCCAGCACACTTCTCTAAGTGTGATCGCATGCAACGTCGACGGTCACACCCGGGAGCTAGGTTTTCCATCTAGGGGCAATCCATCACCCTTGTGCATGTATGCTAGGGCCACACACATGTTCCCGTGGCATCCCAGCACTCGGGCGGTCCTTTTCCGACGAAACCCTAATCCGAGGGACCCGTGGGTCTACCCCGTAGCATTCTCCGTACGAGGGTTGAACAACGCACTCTCTTGGTGGTTTAGGTTTTTTTTAGGTCATATCTACATGGAAAACCAAGGATAGGCCCATGGTTCCACCGTTTGACCCGCGGCGGGAGCATACTCCTACATGTCCAGCACACTTCTCTAAGTGTTATCGCATGCAACATGGACGGTCACACCCGGGAGCTAGGTTTTCCATCTAGGGGCAATCCATCACCCTTGTGCATGTATGCTAGGGCCACACGCATGTTCCCGTGGCATCCAGGCACTCGGGCGGTCCTTTTCCGACGAAACCCTCATCTGAGGGACCCGCGGGTCTACCCCCGTAGCATTCTCCGTACGAGGGTTGAACAACGCACTCTCTTGGTGTTTTAGGTTTGTTTAGGTCATATCTACATGGAAAACCAAGGATAGGCCCAAGGTTCCACCGGTCTACCCTCGTTTGATTCGCGGCGGGAGCCTACTCCTACATGTCCAGCACACTTCTATAAGTGTTATCGCATGCAACGTGGACGGTCACACCCGGGAGCTAGGTTTTACATCTAGGGGCAACCCACCACCCTTTTTCATGTATGCTAGGTCCACGCGCATGTTCTCGCGGCATCCCGGCACTCGGGCGGTCCTTTTCTGACGAAACCCTAATCCGAGGGACCCGCGGGTCTACCCCCGTAGCATTCTCCGTACGAGGGTTGAACAACGCACTCTCTTGGTGGTTTAGGTTTTTTAGGTCATATCTACATGGAAAACCAAGGATAGGCCCAAGGTTCCACCATTTGACCCGCAGCGGGAGCATACTCCTACATGTCCAGCACACTTCTCTAAGTGTTATCGCATGCAAGGTGGACGGTCACACCCGGGAGCTAGGTTTTCCATCTAGGGGAAATCCATCACCCTTGTGCATGTATGCTAGGGCCACACGCATGTTCCCGTGGCATCTCGGCACTCGGGCGGTCCTTTTCGGACGAAACCCTAATCCGAGGGACCCGCGGGTCTACCCCCATAGCATTCTCCGTACGAGGGTTGAACAACGCACTCTCTTGGTGGTTTAGGTTTGTTTAGGTCATATCTACATGGAAAACCAAGGATAGGCCCATGGTTCCACCGTTTGACCCGCAGCGGGAGCATACTCCTACATGTCCAGCACACTTCTCTAAGAGTTATCGCATGCAACGTGGACGGTCACACCCGGGAGCTAG
The DNA here is from genome assembly GCA_910589765.1 of Avena atlantica. Lineage (NCBI taxonomy): Eukaryota > Viridiplantae > Streptophyta > Magnoliopsida > Poales > Poaceae > Avena > Avena atlantica. The sequence goes on along the minus strand of CAJUWN010001713.1, from coordinate 9,523 downwards.
GTTTTCCATCTAGGGGCAATCCATCACCCTTTTGCATGTATGCTAGGGCCACACACATGTTCCCGTGGCATCCCAGCACTCGGGCGGTCCTTTTCCGACGAAACCCTAATCCGAGGGACCCGTGGGTCTACCCCCGTAGCATTCTCCGTACGAGGGTTGAACAACGCACTCTCTTGGTGGTTTAGGTTTTTTTTAGGTCATATCTACATGGAAAACCAAGGATAGCCCATGGTTCCACCGTTTGACCCGCGGCGGGAGCATACTCCTACATGTCCAGCACACTTCTCTAAGTGTTATCGCATGCAACATGGACGGTCACACCCGGGAGCTAGGTTTTCCATCTAGGGGCAATCCATCACCCTTGTGCATGTATGCTAGGGCCACACGCATGTTCCCGTGGCATCCAGGCACTCGGGCGGTCCTTTTCCGACGAAACCCTCATCCGAGGGACCCGCGGGTCTACCCCCGTAGCATTCTCCGTACGAGGGTTGAACAACGCACTCTCTTGGTGTTTTAGGTTTGTTTAGGTCATATCTACATGGAAAACCAAGGATAGGCCCAAGGTTCCACCGGTCTACCCTCGTTTGATTCGCGGCGGGAGCCTACTCCTACATGTCCAGCACACTTCTATAAGTGTTATCGCATGCAACGTGGACGGTCACACCCGGGAGCTAGGTTTTACATCTAGGGGCAACCCACCACCCTTTTCATGTATGCTAGGTCCACGCGCATGTTCTCGCGGCATCCCGGCACTCGGGCGGTCCTTTTCTGACGAAACCCTAATCCGAGGGACCCGCGGGTCTACCCCCGTAGCATTCTCCGTACGAGGGTTGAACAACGCACTCTCTTGGTGGTTTAGGTTTTTTTAGGTCATATCTACATGGAAAACCAAGGATAGGCCCAAGGTTCCACCGTTTGACCCGCGCGGGAGCATACTCCTACATGTCCAGCACACTTCTCTAAGTGTTATCGCATGCAAGGTGGACGGTCACACCCGGGAGCTAGGTTTTCCATCTAGGGGCAATCCATCACCCTTGTGCATGTATGCTAGGGCCACACGCATGTTCCCGTGGCATCCCAGCACTCGGGCGGTCCTTTTCCGACGAAACCCTAATCCGAGGGACCCGCGGGTCTACCCCCTTAGCATTCTCCGTACGAGGGTTGAACAACGCACTCTCTTGGTATTTTAGGTTTTTTTTAGGTCATATCTACATGGAAAACCAAGGATAGGCCCATGGTTCCACCGTTTGACCCGCGCGGGGAGCATACTCCTACATGTCCAGCACACTTCTCTAAGTGTTATCGCATGCAACGTGGACGGTCACACCCGGGAGCTAGGTTTTCCATCTAGGGGCAATCCACCACCCTTGTGCATGTATGCTAGGGCCACACGCACGTTCCCGTGGCATCCCGGCACTCGGGCGGTCCTTTTCCGACGAAACCCTCATCCGAGGGACCCGCGGGTCTACCCCCATAGAATTCTCCGTACGAGGGTTGAACAACGCACTCTCTTGGTGTTTTAGGTTTGTTTAGGTCATATCTACATGGAAAACCAAGGATAGGCCCAAGGTTCCACCGGTCTACCCTCGTTTGATTCGCGGCGGGAGCCTACTCCTACATGTCCAGCACACTTCTATAAGTGTTATCGCATGCAACGTGGACGGTCACACCCGGGAGCTAGGTTTTACATCTAGGGGCAACCCACCACCCTTTTTCATGTATGCTAGGTCCACGCGCATGTTCTCGCGGCATCCCGGCACTCGGGCGGTCCTTTTCTGACGAAACCCTAATCCGAGGGACCCGCGGGTCTACCCCCGTAGCATTCTCTGTACGAGGGTTGAACAACACACTCTCTTGGTGGTTTAGGTTTGTTTAGGTCATATCTACATGGAAAACCAAGGATAGGCCCATGGTTCCACCGTTTGACCCGCGGCGGGAGCATACTCCTACATGTCCAGCACACTTCTCTAAGTGTTATCGCATGCAAGGTGGACGGTCACACCCGGGAGCTAGGTTTTCCATCTAGGGGCAATCCACCACCCTTGTGCATGTACGCTAGGGCCACACGCATGTTCCCGTGGCATCCCGGCACTCGGGCGGTCCTTTTCCGACGAAACCCTAATCCGAGGGACCCGCGGGTCTACCCCCGTAGCATTCTCCATACAAGGGTTGAACAACACACTCTCTCGGTGGTTTAGGTTAGTTTAGGTGATATCTACATGGAAAACCAAGGATAGGCCCATGGTTCCACCCTTTGACCCGCGGCGGGAGCATACTCCTACATGTCCAGCACACTTCTCTAAGTGTTATCGCATGCAACCTGGACGGTCACACCCGGGAGCTAGGTTTTCCATCTAGGGGCAATCCACCACCCTTGTGCATGTATGCTAGGGCCACACGCATGTTCCCGTGGCATCCCGGCACTCGGGCGGTCCTTTTCCGACGAAACCCTAATCCGAGGGACTCGCGGGTCTACCCCCGTAGCATTCTCCGTACGAGGGTTGAACAACGCACTCTCTTGGTGGTTTAGGTTTATTTAGGTCATATCTACATGGAAAACCAAGGATAGTCCCATGGTTCCACCGTTTCACCCGCGGCGGGAGCATACTCCTACATGTCTAGCACACTTCTCTAAGTGTTATCGCATGCAACGTGGACGGTCACACCTGGGAGCTAGGTTTTCCATCTAGGGGCAATCCACCACCCTTGTGCATGAATGCTACGGCGACACGCAGGTTCCCGTGGCATCCCGGCACTCGGGCTGTCCTTTTCCGACGAAACCCTAATCCGAGGGACCCGCGGGTCTAACCCCATAGCATTCTCTGTACGAGAGTTGAACAACGCACTCCCTTGGTGGTTTAGTTTTGTTTAGGTCATATCTACATGGAAAACCAAGGATAGACCCATGGTTCCACCGTTTGACCCGCGGCGGGAGCATACTCCTACATGTCCAGCACACTTCTCTAAGTGTTATCGCATGCAACGTGGACGGTCAAACCCGGGAGCTAGGTTTTCCATCTAGGGGCAACCCATCACCCTTGTGCATGTATGCTAGGGCCACACGCATGTTCCCGTGGCATCCCGGCACTCAGGCGGTCCTTTTCCGACGAAACCATAATCCGAGGGACCCGCGGGTCTACGCCCGTAGCATTCTCCGTACGAGGGTTGAACAACGCACTCTCTTGGTGGTTTAGGTTTGTTTAGGTCATATCTACATGGAAAACCAAGGATAGGCCCATGGTTCCACCGTTTGACCCGCGGCGGGAGCATACTCGTTCATGTCCAGCACACTTCTCTAAGTGTGATCGCATGCAACGTCGACGGTCACACCCGGGAGCTAGGTTTTCCATCTAGGGGCAATCCATCACCCTTGTGCATGTATGCTAGGGCCACACGCATGTTCCCGTGGCATCCCAGCACTCGGGCGGTCCTTTTCCGACGAAACCCTAATCCGAGGGACCCGTGGGTCTACCCCCATAGCATTCTCCGTACGAGGGTTGAACAACGCACTCTCTTGGTGGTTTAGGTTTTTTTAGGTCATATCTACATGGAAAACCAAGGATAGGCCCATGGTTCCACCGTTTGACCCGCGGCGGGAGCATACTCCTACATGTCCAGCACACTTCTCTAAGTGTTATCGCATGCAACATGGACGGTCACACCCGGGAGCTAGGTTTTCCATCTAGGGGCAATCCACCACCCTTGTGCATGTATGCTAGGGCCACACGCATGTTCCCGTGGCATCCCGGCACTCGGGCGGCCTTTTCCGACGAAACCCTCATCCGAGGGACCCGCGGGTCTACCCCCGTAGCATTCTCCGTACGAGGGTTGAACAACGCACTCTCTTGGTGGTTTAGGTTTTTTTAGGTCATATCTACATGGAAAACCAAGGATAGGCCCAAGGTTCCACCGGTCTACCCTCGTTTGATTCGCGGCGGGAGCCTACTCCTACATGTCCAGCACACTTCTATAAGTGTTATCGCATGCAACGTGGACGGTCACACCCGGGAGCTAGGTTTTACATCTAGGGGCAACCCACCACCCTTTTTCATGTATGCTAGGTCCACGCGCATGTTCTCGCGGCATCCCGGCACTCGGGCGGTCCTTTTCTGATGAAACCCTAATCCGAGGGACCCGCGGGTCTACCCCCGTAGCATTCTCCGTACGAGGGTTGAACAACGCACTCTCTTGGTGGTTTAGGTTTTTTTAGGTCATATCTACATGGAAAACCAAGGATAGGCCCATGGTTCCACCGTTTGACCCGCAGCGGGAGCATACTCCTACATGTCCAGCACACTTCTTTAAGTGTTATCGCATGCAAGGTGGACGGTCACACCCGGGAGCTAGGTTTTCCATCTAGGGGCAATCCATCACCCTTGTGCATGTATGCTAGGGCCACACGCATGTTCCCGTGGCATCTCGGCACTCGGGCGGTCCTTTTCGGACGAAACCCTAATCCGAGGGACCCGCGGGTCTACCCCCATAGCATTCTCCGTACGAGGGTTGAACAACGCACTCTCTTTGTGGTTTAGGTTTGTTTAGGTCATATCTACATGGAAAACCAAGGATAGGCCCATGGTTCCACCGTTTGACCCGCGGCGGGAGCATACTCCTACATGTTCAGCACACTTCTCTAAGTGTTATCGCATGCAACGTGGACGGTCACACCCGGGAGCTAGGTTTTCCATCTAGGGGCAATCCATCACCCTGGTGCATGTATGCTAGGGCCACACGCATGTTTCCGTGGCATCCCGGCACTCGGGCGGTCCTTTTCCGACGAAACCCTAATCCGAGGGACCCACGGGTCTACCCCCGTAGCATTCTCTGTACGAGGGTTGAAAAACGCACTCTCTTGGTGGTTTAGGTCTTTTAGGTCATATCTACATGGAAAACCAAGGATAGGCCCATGGTTCCACCGTTTGACCCGCGGCGGGAGCATACTCCTACATGTCCAGCACACTTCTCTAAGTGTTATCGCATGCAACGTGGACGGTCACACCCATTAGGCTATAATTATCAATAATTTATGCCTTAGCAGTAGTGGATTTTATAAAGTCAATTTAATTACCTTTAGGAACATTTGGACGAAGCTAGGTTTTCCGTCTAGGGGCAATCCATCACCCTTGTGCATGTATGCTAGGGCCACACGCATGTTCCCGTGGCATCCCGGCACTCGGGCGGTCCTTTTCGGACGAAACCCTAATCCGAGGGACCCGCGGGTCTACCTTCATAGCAATCTCCGTACGAGGGTTGAACAACGCACTCTCTTGGTGGTTTAGGTTTTTTTTAGGTCATATCTACATGGAAAACCAAGGATAGGCCCATGGTTCCACCGTTTGACCCGCGGCGGGAGCATACTCCTACATGTCCAGCACACTTCTCTAAGTGTTATCGCATGCAACATGGACGGTCACACCCGGGAGCTAGGTTTTCCATCTAGGGGCAATCCACCACCCTTGTGCATGTATTCTAGGGCCACACGCATGTTCCCGTGGCATCCCGGCACTCGGGCGGTCCTTTTCCGACGAAACCCTCATCCAAGGGACCCGCGGGTCTACCCCGTAGCATTCTCCGTACGAGGGTTGAACAACGCACTCTCTTGGTGGTTTAGGTTTGTTTAGGTCATATCTACATGGAAAACCAAGGATAGGCCCAAGGTTCCACCGGTCTACCCTCGTTTGATTCGCGGCGGGAGCCTACTCCTACATGTCCAGCACACTTCTATAAGTGTTATCGCATGCAACGTGGACGGTCACACCCGGGAGCTAGGTTTTACATCTAGGGGCAACCCACCACCCTTTTTCCTGTATGCTAGGTCCACGCGCATGTTCTCGCGGCATCCCGGCACTCGGGCGGTCCTTTTCTGACGAAACCCTAATCCGAGGGACCCGCGGGTCTACCCCCGTAGCATTCTCCGTACGAGGGTTGAACAACACACTCTCTTGGTGGTTTAGGTTTTTTTAGGTCATATCTACATGGAAAACCAAGGATAGGCCCAAGGTTCCACCGTTTGACCCGTAGCGGGAGCATACTCCTACATGTCCAGCACACTTCTCTAAGTGTTATCGCATGCAAGGTGGACGGTCACACCCGGGAGCTAGGTTTTCCATCTAGGGGCAATCCATCACCCTTGTGCATGTATGCTAGGGCCACACGCATGTTCCCGTGGCATCTCGGCACTCGGGCGGTCCTTTTCGGACGAAACCCTAATCCGAGGATAAGTGAATATGATATGGTACACTCCGTGAACGTTACAGCATTGCTCATCAGAAAAACGATACTATCGCTATGATTTTTGGTCCTTTCCATCAAATGTGACGTTGAGAAATTATTTAGTTGGACAAAGGCTCGCACTTAGAATATCTTGCTACAAATTTGTTGGTGCAGTCCGAGGCTGCACACCCTCTCTCTCTCTCACTCGAGCAGAGGTGGAAGAAGAATAGTGGACACAAGATTTTCCGGCCGGCAACGAACGTCGCCACGGGCGCTTAAAACACCCTAATCTTCTTTTTTACAATGGCTACATGGCTGACTCTAGTTCTTGCCGAACAGTACCATGCCTGCCTTTTAAATAGCACACACACACACTAGCTTAGCCGGGCACACCAGCCACTAACCCATGCCTAACTAACCACTAAATGCATGCACGCATAGGCATCTTTCTCTCAAATGCCACACACGACTCGGCCAGCTCGCTACATGCAACTAACTAACTTACTAAGTCAAGATTAATGCTAACAAAATTTTGGCAAGAGTACAATTATGTCTAGGCGCCGATGAGTTTCTATGAAATTTGCACGAGAGTGGTAAACTCTCTGTGAATTTCATGTATAGAGAAAATGTTCAGCCAGAGGTACTAGCCCATAACAACAACAAAAAAGTTGGAAGATGAAGATACCAATAAAGATAAAAATCTCCACTTGGTATCTTCGTCGACGAGTCATCTTCACCAAAGACAACCTTGTATGAATTGGCATAGAAGTATAAAGTTTGATTTTATCATAACAATGAGACAATTGTATGGTACGTCATCCAAATAGTTTCTAACTTATATCTTCCACGTAGTTTTGCTAATATTTTTAGCAACTGACTACATCGTATTGATCATAGGTTTAGACTTATCAGGGTGGACGCGTTTACATTGTTTGATCTCTTTGGCTGTGTAGAAATGGACAATATTTTTAATGATGAAAGATTATACATGTTAACTACCGGTGCATCAATACGTTACGTTTATGGTTGTCTCTTCAGCAGACAATCGAGACCTTTTTACGGTGCATCACCCTAGGAATTATGTAGTTTCTTGATAACTACTTGTATTTCTTTTTTTGCGAAATTCCACCAATCTATTAATAATCATCAACAGCAGTACAAAGAGCCCTAAAAGTAATAAAAATTACAAATAGGTCAATGGACAACCTAGCGAGGACTATAAATAGTAGCTACTTGTATTTCACCTTTTCATTTATACTTTTTTTGTGTTGGACATGTTGAGGCTGTGTGCATCCTAGCTATGCAAAGCCCGGGTGCAGTGCTTAATCCTTTTAACTAATAAAGCACTCCTTATAGAAAGAGAAGATAAACGTGTATTCTAACTCATTATGGAAACGTTGCAGGTGGTACAACCCTCGTGTGCTAATTAAAACCTGTACAACCAGATTTTCAATCCACACGGACTTCTTATTTTTGTAGAGATATGAGGGGATTGACTGGTAGTAAGTGGAATGACTGGTTGCACTTGTGCCAGAACCTAATACTGATTACTTTAAGAGAAAACAAAGATTTGTTCCATTGGCGTCTTACTCATACGGGATCCTTTACGGTAAAATCAATGTATTTAGATCTTATGAACGGACATGCTAGGTTTTTAAGGACATATTTGTGGAAATTGAAGATCCCTTTGTAAATAAAAATCTTTATGTGGTTCCTTAATGAGAAAGTCATGTTAACTAAGGATAATTTGGCAAAGCATAACTGGCATGAGTGTTAAAAATGTTGTTTTTGTGACTCGGTGGAGACTATTGAACACCTTTTTCTCTTATGTCCATTTGCAAAAATAATTTGGCGAATGATATATTTCACTTATAATATTACTCCTCCGACTAGTATTACTAATATGTTTGGTAACTGGTTGAATGGAATAGAGAGAAAAAATAAGGCTAGAATTCATGTCGGAGTTTCAGCCTTGTATTGGTCTATTTGGACATGTCAAAATAATATTATCTTTAATAAACAATCGGGTTCAAATTTTTTGCAGGTTATCCGTCTTGCTGCACACTGGATACACCTATGGTCCCTTTTTCTCCGTGTGGATCAGCGGGAGCCTATACTTTCGGGATGCAACCGTTTGCTAACGGTTACACAGGACTTCTACTTTCGGGCTACTGGATGGCAGCACACTAGAAGAATCCTTGATGGATAGTTTCATGTTTCTTCTCTTTTTTCGATGGTTGATACATGTCTTAACCTTAGCTGATCCGTGATTGTAATAAATTACTATAATTACAACTATGCAATAAATGAAAGGCCGTGTGCATCGTCACTTGATGCTGAGGCCGGGGCTATACTTCCATTTCGAAAAAAATCTAACTAGGAATATAATGGATTCTTTGTTTGTTGAAAAAAGGCGTACAATTAGACATGTATTAAAATGGAAATGATAGTTGATCATATAAGGTGTATATACCTTGTAAACCATACCAAATCCTCCCGTTCCAAGTAATCGTTTCTCAGAGAAACCATCTGTAATGCGATGAAGTTCTTGAAACGACATAGCCATGGGCTCGGTCGTTGCCGATGAGTAGCTATCCGTGTGAGCGGAACTGCTAGCTTCAGCATGCCCTTGTAAGTTAAAAAAATCAAGTTAGCCACACTTGTAAATTGTAGACAGGTTAGTTTCCTAATCATTTCTTAATTGATATAGCCACCAAGCTAACCTGAAAAAGGCTTGGAAGTAATGCTGCTCTTGGGAGTGAAAATTAATTCTCCAGGGTAATCTTGATAAAACTATCAAGAATTCAAAGAGATGGATATATGTATAAACTCACTGAACATACTAGAACAACTTTATCTTTTCAGCAAGGGTATAAAAACTAATGAAATTAGTGTGACTAAAAACAGCCAGTTGTGTGCATCCTGGTATAGTATTAAGGCACTACCTTGTTGTTCCATCTCCTGATCAAAGTTATTAGAACAATAATAAGGATACAATAGGTAGTTTCTGTTTGTCAATATAGTAGAACATTTTTTTTTCAAAAAGGGGAATATAACTCCGGCATCTGCACTGGTTGATGCACAAAATCATCCAGAAAATGGTAGCAAGTATTGTATTGTAGTGTTGTTATCACATACTTAAATCAGTTCGCATGCTTGTATTATAATAGGAAAAACTAGCAGGGTGTCATCTTTAGTGCTTTGGAAGGTGTATTGTTTATTTGTATCTTAAATAGAGAACTTCCCTGGTCATTCATCCATTAACTTTGGACATATACATCCTTAGAGGTATACTTTGACCTTAATTATA
>CAJUWN010001712.1:0-42739 GCA_910589765.1 Avena atlantica | reverse complement strand
ATATCTCATGAAAACGGCCATAAAACACGAAAATGACGAGTTTCTGGTGATATCTATCAAAATGTAAGGGTTCCTACGAGGCATGCAAATCCACCTGGAACCAACAAACTGTGGCCAATACCTCATGAAAACAAACGACATAAAACACAAAAACGACGAGTTTTTGCTCATAACTCTGAAACATGTATCAGGTCTTAAGGTTGATGTAAGTCGCCCTGGAACCCCAAAACTGTGGGCAATAGCTCATGAAAACTGCAATAAAACACGAAAAGTACGAGTTTCTGGTCATGTCTCTGAAACATGCATTGTTCTTACGAGGCATGCAAATCCGCTGGAACCCCAAAACTATGGGCAATATCTCATGAAACGGCCATAAAACACGAAAATGACGAGTTTCTGGTGATAACTATCAAACATGTAAGGGTTCTTAACAGGCATGCAAATCCGCCTAGAACCCAAAAAGTGTGGGCAATAACTCATGAAAATGACCATAAAACACGAAAACGACAAGTTTTTGGTTATAAATCTCAAACATGTATCAGGTCTTAAGGTTGTTGTAAATTGCCCTGGAACCACAAAATTGTGGGCAATATCTCATGAAAACAGCCATAAAACACGAAAACTACGAGTTTTGGGTCATATCTCTCCAACATGTATCAGGAATAACTCACGAAATGGCCATAAACACAAAAACGACGAGCTTTTGGTCATAACTCTCAAACATGTATCGGGTCATAAGGTCGTTTTAAATCGCCCTGGAACTCGAAAACTGTAGGCAATAGCTCATGAAAATGTCCATAAAACGCGAAAACGACTAGCTTCTGTTCATATCTCTAAAACATGTAAGGGTTCTTATGAGGCATGAAATCCTCCCGGAACCCAAAAACTGTGGGCAATAACTCATGAAAATGACCATAAAACACGAAAACGACGAGTTTTTAGTCATAACTCTCAAACATGTATCGAGTTTTTATGTTGATGTAAATCTCCCTAGAACCACAAAATTGTTGGCAGTAGCTCTTGAAAACGGCCATAAAATGAGAAAATGATGATTTTCTGGTCAGATCTATCAAACATGTAAGGGTTCTTACGAGGCATGCAAATCCGCCTGGAACCCACAAACTGTGGGCAATAACTCATGAAAACGACCAAAAAACACGAAAACGACGAGTTTTGGGTCATAACTCTCAAACATGTATCAGGTCTTAAGGTTGTTGTAAATCGCCCTGGAAACCCAAAACTGTGGGCAATAGCTCATGAAAATAGTCATAAAACACGAAAAGTACGAGTTTCTGGTCATGTCTCTCAAACATGCAATTGTTCTTACGAGGCATGCAAATCCGCTGGAACCCCAAAACTATGGGCAATATCTCATGAAAACGGCCATAAAACACGAAAATGACGAGTTTCTGGTGATATCTATCAAACATGTAAGGGTTCCTACGAGGCATGCAAATCCACCTGGAACCACAAACTGTGGCCAATACCTCATGAAAACGACCATAAAACACAAAAACGACGAGTTTTTGCTCATAACTCTGAAACATGTATCAGGTCTTAAGGGTTGATGTAAGTCGCCCTGGAACCCCAAAACTGTGGGCAATAGCTCATGAAAACTGCAATAAAACACGAAAAGTACGAGTTTCTGGTCATGTCTCTGAAACATGCAATTGTTCTTACGAGGCATGCAAATCCGCTGGAACCCAAAACTATGGGCAATATCTCATGAAAACGGCCATAAAACACGAAAATGACGAGTTTCTGGTGATATCTATCAAACATGTAAGGGTTCTTAACAGGCATGCAAATCCGCCTAGAACCCAAAAAGTGTGGGCAATAACTCATGAAAATGACCATAAAACACGAAAACGACAAGTTTTTGGTTATAAATCTCAAACATGTATCAGGTCTTAAGGTTGTTGTAAATTGCCCTGGAACCACAAAATTGTGGGCAATATCTCATGAAAACAGCCATAAAACACGAAAACTACGAGTTTTGGGTCATATCTCTCCAACATGTATCAGGAATAACTCACGAAATGGCCATAAAACAAAAACGACGAGCTTTTGGTCATAACTCTCAAACATGTATCGGGTCATAAGGTCGTTTTAAATCGCCCTGGAACTCGAAAACTGTAGGCAATAGCTCATGAAAATGTCCATAAAACGCGAAAACGACTAGCTTCTGTTCATATCTCTAAAACATGTAAGGGTTCTTATGAGGCATGAAATCCTCCCGGAACCCAAAAACTGTGGGCAATAACTCATGAAAATGACAATAAACATGAAAACGACGAGTTTTAGTCATAACTCTCAAACATGTATCGAGTTTTTATGTTGATGTAAATCTCCCTAGAACCACAAAATTGTTGGCAGTAGCTCTTGAAAACGGCCATAAAATGAGAAAATGATGATTTTCTGGTCAGATCTATCAAACATGTAAGGGTTCTTACGAGGCATGCAAATCCGCCTGGAACCCACAAACTGTGGGCAATAACTCATGAAAACGACCAAAAAACACGAAAACGACGAGTTTTGGGTCATAACTCTCAAACATGTATCAGGTCTTAAGGTTGTTGTAAATCGCCCTGGAAACCCAAAACTGTGGGCAATAGCTCATGAAAATAGTCATAAAACACGAAAAGTACGAGTTTCTGGTCATGTCTCTCAAACATGCAATTGTTCTTACGAGGCATGCAAATCCGCTGGAACCCCAAAACTATGGGCAATATCTCATGAAAACGGCCATAAAACACGAAAATGACGAGTTTCTGGTGATATCTATCAAACATGTAAGGGTTCCTACGAGGCATGCAAATCCACCTGGAACCAACAAACTGTGGCCAATACCTCATGAAAACGACCATAAAACACAAAAACGACGAGTTTTTGCTCATAACTCTGAAACATGTATCAGGTCTTAAGGGTTGATGTAAGTCGCCCTGGAACCCCAAAACTGTGGGCAATAGCTCATGAAAACTGCAATAAAACACGAAAAGTACGAGTTTCTGGTCATGTCTCTGAAACATGCAATTGTTCTTACGAGGCATGCAAATCCGCTGGAACCCCAAAACTATGGGCAATATCTCATGAAAACGGCCATAAAACACGAAAATGACGAGTTTCTGGTGATAACTATCAAACATGTAAGGGTTCTTAACAGGCATGCAAATCCGCCTAGAACCCAAAAAGTGTGGGCAATAACTCATGAAAATGACCATAAAACACGAAAACGACAAGTTTTTGGTTATAAATCTCAAACATGTATCAGGTCTTAAGGTTGTTGTAAATTGCCCTGGAACCACAAAATTGTGGGCAATATCTCATGAAAACAGCCATAAAACACGAAAACTACGAGTTTTGGGTCATATCTCTCCAACATGTATCAGGAATAACTCACGAAATGGCCATAAACACAAAAACGACGAGCTTTTGGTCATAACTCTCAAACATGTATCGGGTCATAAGGTCGTTTTAAATCGCCCTGGAACTCGAAAACTGTAGGCAATAGCTCATGAAAATGTCCATAAAACGCGAAAACGACTAGCTTCTGTTCATATCTCTAAAACATGTAAGGGTTCTTATGAGGCATGAAATCCTCCCGGAACCCAAAAACTGTGGGCAATAACTCATGAAAATGACCATAAAACACGAAAACGACGAGTTTTTAGTCATAACTCTCAAACATGTATCGAGTTTTTATGTTGATGTAAATCTCCCTAGAACCACAAAATTGTTGGCAGTAGCTCTTGAAAACGGCCATAAAATGAGAAAATGATGATTTTCTGGTCAGATCTATCAAACATGTAAGGGTTCTTACGAGGCATGCAAATCCGCCTGGAACCCACAAACTGTGGGCAATAACTCATGAAAACGACCAAAAAACACGAAAACGACGAGTTTTGGGTCATAACTCTCAAACATGTATCAGGTCTTAAGGTTGTTGTAAATCGCCCTGGAAACCCAAAACTGTGGGCAATAGCTCATGAAAATAGTCATAAAACACGAAAAGTACGAGTTTCTGGTCATGTCTCTCAAACATGCAATTGTTCTTACGAGGCATGCAAATCCGCTGGAACCCCAAAACTATGGGCAATATCTCATGAAAACGGCCATAAAACACGAAAATGACGAGTTTCTGGTGATATCTATCAAACATGTAAGGGTTCCTACGAGGCATGCAAATCCACCTGGAACCAACAAACTGTGGCCAATACCTCATGAAAACGACCATAAAACACAAAAACGACGAGTTTTTGCTCATAACTCTGAAACATGTATCAGGTCTTAAGGGTTGATGTAAGTCGCCCTGGAACCCCAAAACTGTGGGCAATAGCTCATGAAAACTGCAATAAAACACGAAAAGTACGAGTTTCTGGTCATGTCTCTGAAACATGCAATTGTTCTTACGAGGCATGCAAATCCGCTGGAACCCAAAACTATGGGCAATATCTCATGAAAACGGCCATAAAACACGAAAATGACGAGTTTCTGGTGATAATCTATCAAACATGTAAGGGTTCTTAACAGGCATGCAAATCCGCCTAGAACCCAAAAAGTGTGGGCAATAACTCATGAAAATGACCATAAAACACGAAAACGACAAGTTTTTGGTTATAAATCTCAAACATGTATCAGGTCTTAAGGTTGTTGTAAATTGCCCTGGAACCACAAAATTGTGGGCAATATCTCATGAAAACAGCCATAAAACACGAAAACTACGAGTTTTGGGTCATATCTCTCCAACATGTATCAGGAATAACTCACGAAATGGCCATAAACACAAAAACGACGAGCTTTTGGTCATAACTCTCAAACATGTATCGGGTCATAAGGTCGTTTTAAATCGCCCTGGAACTCGAAAACTGTAGGCAATAGCTCATGAAAATGTCCATAAAACGCGAAAACGACTAGCTTCTGTTCATATCTCTAAAACATGTAAGGGTTCTTATGAGGCATGAAATCCTCCCGGAACCCAAAAACTGTGGGCAATAACTCATGAAAATGACAATAAACACGAAAACGACGAGTTTTTAGTCATAACTCTCAAACATGTATCGAGTTTTTATGTTGATGTAAATCTCCCTAGAACCACAAAATTGTTGGCAGTAGCTCTTGAAAACGGCCATAAAATGAGAAAATGATGATTTTCTGGTCAGATCTATCAAACATGTAAGGGTTCTTACGAGGCATGCAAATCCGCCTGGAACCCACAAACTGTGGGCAATAACTCATGAAAACGACCAAAAAACACGAAAACGACGAGTTTTGGGTCATAACTCTCAAACATGTATCAGGTCTTAAGGTTGTTGTAAATCGCCCTGGAAACCCAAAACTGTGGGCAATAGCTCATGAAAATAGTCATAAAACACGAAAAGTACGAGTTTCTGGTCATGTCTCTCAAACATGCAATTGTTCTTACGAGGCATGCAAATCCGCTGGAACCCCAAAACTATGGGCAATATCTCATGAAAACGGCCATAAAACACGAAAATGACGAGTTTCTGGTGATATCTATCAAACATGTAAGGGTTCCTACGAGGCATGCAAATCCACCTGGAACCAACAAACTGTGGCCAATACCTCATGAAAACGACCATAAAACACAAAACGACGAGTTTTTGCTCATAACTCTGAAACATGTATCAGGTCTTAAGGGTTGATGTAAGTCGCCCTGGAACCCCAAAACTGTGGGCAATAGCTCATGAAAACTGCAATAAAACACGAAAAGTACGAGTTTCTGGTCATGTCTCTGAAACATGCAATTGTTCTTACGAGGCATGCAAATCCGCTGGAACCCAAAACTATGGGCAATATCTCATGAAAACGGCCATAAAACACGAAAATGACGAGTTTCTGGTGATATCTATCAAACATGTAAGGGTTCTTAACAGGCATGCAAATCCGCCTAGAACCCAAAAGTGTGGGCAATAACTCATGAAAATGACCATAAAACACGAAAACGACAAGTTTTTGGTTATAAATCTCAAACATGTATCAGGTCTTAAGGTTGTTGTAAATTGCCCTGGAACCACAAATTGTGGGCAATATCTCATGAAAACAGCCATAAAACACGAAAACTACGAGTTTTGGGTCATATCTCTCCAACATGTATCAGGAATAACTCACGAAATGGCCATAAACACAAAAACGACGAGCTTTTGGTCATAACTCTCAAACATGTATCGGGTCATAAGGTCGTTTTAAATCGCCCTGGAACTCGAAAACTGTAGGCAATAGCTCATGAAAATGTCCATAAAACGCGAAAACGACTAGCTTCTGTTCATATCTCTAAAACATGTAAGGGTTCTTATGAGGCATGAAATCCTCCCGGAACCCAAAAACTGTGGGCAATAACTCATGAAAATGACCATAAAACACGAAAACGACGAGTTTTTAGTCATAACTCTCAACATGTATCGAGTTTTTATGTTGATGTAAATCTCCCTAGAACCACAAAATTGTTGGCAGTAGCTCTTGAAAACGGCCATAAAATGAGAAAATGATGATTTTCTGGTCAGATCTATCAAACATGTAAGGGTTCTTACGAGGCATGCAAATCCGCCTGGAACCCACAAACTGTGGGCAATAACTCATGAAAACGACCAAAAAACACGAAAACGACGAGTTTTGGGTCATAACTCTCAAACATGTATCAGGTCTTAAGGTTGTTGTAAATCGCCCTGGAAACCCAAAACTGTGGGCAATAGCTCATGAAAATAGTCATAAAACACGAAAAGTACGAGTTTCTGGTCATGTCTCTCAAACATGCAATTGTTCTTACGAGGCATGCAAATCCGCTGGAACCCCAAAACTATGGGCAATATCTCATGAAAACGGCCATAAAACACGAAAATGACGAGTTTCTGGTGATATCTATCAAACATGTAAGGGTTCCTACGAGGCATGCAAATCCACCTGGAACCAACAAACTGTGGCCAATACCTCATGAAAACGACCATAAAACACAAAAACGACGAGTTTTTGCTCATAACTCTGAAACATGTATCAGGTCTTAAGGGTTGATGTAAGTCGCCCTGGAACCCCAAAACTGTGGGCAATAGCTCATGAAAACTGCAATAAAACACGAAAAGTACGAGTTTCTGGTCATGTCTCTGAAACATGCAATTGTTCTTACGAGGCATGCAAATCCGCTGGAACCCAAAACTATGGGCAATATCTCATGAAAACGGCCATAAAACACGAAAATGACGAGTTTCTGGTGATATCTATCAAACATGTAAGGGTTCTTAACAGGCATGCAAATCCGCCTAGAACCCAAAAAGTGTGGGCAATAACTCATGAAAATGACCATAAAACACGAAAACGACAAGTTTTTGGTTATAAATCTCAAACATGTATCAGGTCTTAAGGTTGTTGTAAATTGCCCTGGAACCACAAAATTGTGGGCAATATCTCATGAAAACAGCCATAAAACACGAAAACTACGAGTTTTGGGTCATATCTCTCCAACATGTATCAGGAATAACTCACGAAATGGCCATAAACACAAAAACGACGAGCTTTTGGTCATAACTCTCAAACATGTATCGGGTCATAAGGTCGTTTTAAATCGCCCTGGAACTCGAAAACTGTAGGCAATAGCTCATGAAAATGTCCATAAAACGCGAAAACGACTAGCTTCTGTTCATATCTCTAAAACATGTAAGGGTTCTTATGAGGCATGAAATCCTCCCGGAACCCAAAAACTGTGGGCAATAACTCATGAAAATGACCATAAAACACGAAAACGACGAGTTTTTAGTCATAACTCTCAAACATGTATCGAGTTTTTATGTTGATGTAAATCTCCCTAGAACCACAAAATTGTTGGCAGTAGCTCTTGAAAACGGCCATAAAATGAGAAAATGATGATTTTCTGGTCAGATCTATCAAACATGTAAGGGTTCTTACGAGGCATGCAAATCCGCCTGGAACCCACAAACTGTGGGCAATAACTCATGAAAACGACCAAAAAACACGAAAACGACGAGTTTGGGTCATAACTCTCAAACATGTATCAGGTCTTAAGGTTGTTGTAAATCGCCCTGGAAACCCAAAACTGTGGGCAATAGCTCATGAAAATAGTCATAAAACACGAAAAGTACGAGTTTCTGGTCATGTCTCTCAAACATGCAATTGTTCTTACGAGGCATGCAAATCCGCTGGAACCCCAAAACTATGGGCAATATCTCATGAAAACGGCCATAAAACACGAAAATGACGAGTTTCTGGTGATATCTATCAAACATGTAAGGGTTCCTACGAGGCATGCAAATCCACCTGGAACCAACAAACTGTGGCCAATACCTCATGAAAACGACCATAAAACACAAAAACGACGAGTTTTTGCTCATAACTCTGAAACATGTATCAGGTCTTAAGGGTTGATGTAAGTCGCCCTGGAACCCCAAAACTGTGGGCAATAGCTCATGAAAACTGCAATAAAACACGAAAAGTACGAGTTTCTGGTCATGTCTCTGAAACATGCAATTGTTCTTACGAGGCATGCAAATCCGCTGGAACCCCAAAACTATGGGCAATATCTCATGAAAACGGCCATAAAACACGAAAATGACGAGTTTCTGGTGATAACTATCAAACATGTAAGGGTTCTTAACAGGCATGCAAATCCGCCTAGAACCCAAAAAGTGTGGGCAATAACTCATGAAAATGACCATAAAACACGAAAACGACAAGTTTTTGGTTATAAATCTCAAACATGTATCAGGTCTTAAGGTTGTTGTAAATTGCCCTGGAACCACAAAATTGTGGGCAATATCTCATGAAAACAGCCATAAAACACGAAAACTACGAGTTTTGGGTCATATCTCTCCAACATGTATCAGGAATAACTCACGAAATGGCCATAAACACAAAAACGACGAGCTTTTGGTCATAACTCTCAAACATGTATCGGGTCATAAGGTCGTTTTAAATCGCCCTGGAACTCGAAAACTGTAGGCAATAGCTCATGAAAATGTCCATAAAACGCGAAAACGACTAGCTTCTGTTCATATCTCTAAAACATGTAAGGGTTCTTATGAGGCATGAAATCCTCCCGGAACCCAAAAACTGTGGGCAATAACTCATGAAAATGACCATAAAACACGAAAACGACGAGTTTTTAGTCATAACTCTCAAACATGTATCGAGTTTTTATGTTGATGTAAATCTCCCTAGAACCACAAAATTGTTGGCAGTAGCTCTTGAAAACGGCCATAAAATGAGAAAATGATGATTTTCTGGTCAGATCTATCAAACATGTAAGGGTTCTTACGAGGCATGCAAATCCGCCTGGAACCCACAAACTGTGGGCAATAACTCATGAAAACGACCAAAAAACACGAAAACGACGATTTGGGTCATAACTCTCAAACATGTATCAGGTCTTAAGGTTGTTGTAAATCGCCCTGGAAACCCAAAACTGTGGGCAATAGCTCATGAAAATAGTCATAAAACACGAAAAGTACGAGTTTCTGGTCATGTCTCTCAAACATGCAATTGTTCTTACGAGGCATGCAAATCCGCTGGAACCCCAAAACTATGGGCAATATCTCATGAAAACGGCCATAAAACACGAAAATGACGAGTTTCTGGTGATATCTATCAAACATGTAAGGGTTCCTACGAGGCATGCAAATCCACCTGGAACCAACAAACTGTGGCCAATACCTCATGAAAACGACCATAAAACACAAAAACGACGAGTTTTTGCTCATAACTCTGAAACATGTATCAGGTCTTAAGGGTTGATGTAAGTCGCCCTGGAACCCAAAACTGTGGGCAATAGCTCATGAAAACTGCAATAAAACACGAAAAGTACGAGTTTCTGGTCATGTCTCTGAAACATGCAATTGTTCTTACGAGGCATGCAAATCCGCTGGAACCCCAAAACTATGGGCAATATCTCATGAAAACGGCCATAAAACACGAAAATGACGAGTTTCTGGTGATATCTATCAAACATGTAAGGGTTCTTAACAGGCATGCAAATCCGCCTAGAACCCAAAAAGTGTGGGCAATAACTCATGAAAATGACCATAAAACACGAAAACGACAAGTTTTTGGTTATAAATCTCAAACATGTATCAGGTCTTAAGGTTGTTGTAAATTGCCCTGGAACCACAAAATTGTGGGCAATATCTCATGAAAACAGCCATAAAACACGAAAACTACGAGTTTTGGGTCATATCTCTCCAACATGTATCAGGAATAACTCACGAAATGGCCATAAACACAAAAACGACGAGCTTTTGGTCATAACTCTCAAACATGTATCGGGTCATAAGGTCGTTTTAAATCGCCCTGGAACTCGAAAACTGTAGGCAATAGCTCATGAAAATGTCCATAAAACGCGAAAACGACTAGCTTCTGTTCATATCTCTAAAACATGTAAGGGTTCTTATGAGGCATGAAATCCTCCCGGAACCCAAAAACTGTGGGCAATAACTCATGAAAATGACCATAAAACACGAAAACGACGAGTTTTTAGTCATAACTCTCAAACATGTATCGAGTTTTTATGTTGATGTAAATCTCCCTAGAACCACAAAATTGTTGGCAGTAGCTCTTGAAAACGGCCATAAAATGAGAAAATGATGATTTTCTGGTCAGATCTATCAAACATGTAAGGGTTCTTACGAGGCATGCAAATCCGCCTGGAACCCACAAACTGTGGGCAATAACTCATGAAAACGACCAAAAAACACGAAAACGACGAGTTTTGGGTCATAACTCTCAAACATGTATCAGGTCTTAAGGTTGTTGTAAATCGCCCTGGAAACCCAAAACTGTGGGCAATAGCTCATGAAAATAGTCATAAAACACGAAAAGTACGAGTTTCTGGTCATGTCTCTCAAACATGCAATTGTTCTTACGAGGCATGCAAATCCGCTGGAACCCCAAAACTATGGGCAATATCTCATGAAAACGGCCATAAAACACGAAAATGACGAGTTTCTGGTGATATCTATCAAACATGTAAGGGTTCCTACGAGGCATGCAAATCCACCTGGAACCAACAAACTGTGGCCAATACCTCATGAAAACGACCATAAAACACAAAAACGACGAGTTTTTGCTCATAACTCTGAAACATGTATCAGGTCTTAAGGGTTGATGTAAGTCGCCCTGGAACCCCAAAACTGTGGGCAATAGCTCATGAAAACTGCAATAAAACACGAAAAGTACGAGTTTCTGGTCATGTCTCTGAAACATGCAATTGTTCTTACGAGGCATGCAAATCCGCTGGAACCCCAAAACTATGGGCAATATCTCATGAAAACGGCCATAAAACACGAAAATGACGAGTTTCTGGTGATAACTATCAAACATGTAAGGGTTCTTAACAGGCATGCAAATCCGCCTAGAACCCAAAAAGTGGGCAATAACTCATGAAAATGACCATAAAACACGAAAACGACAAGTTTTTGGTTATAAATCTCAAACATGTATCAGGTCTTAAGGTTGTTGTAAATTGCCCTGGAACCACAAAATTGTGGGCAATATCTCATGAAAACAGCCATAAAACACGAAAACTACGAGTTTTGGGTCATATCTCTCCAACATGTATCAGGAATAACTCACGAAATGGCCATAAACACAAAAACGACGAGCTTTTGGTCATAACTCTCAAACATGTATCGGGTCATAAGGTCGTTTTAAATCGCCCTGGAACTCGAAAACTGTAGGCAATAGCTCATGAAAATGTCCATAAAACGCGAAAACGACTAGCTTCTGTTCATATCTCTAAAACATGTAAGGGTTCTTATGAGGCATGAAATCCTCCCGGAACCCAAAAACTGTGGGCAATAACTCATGAAAATGACCATAAAACACGAAAACGACGAGTTTTTAGTCATAACTCTCAAACATGTATCGAGTTTTTATGTTGATGTAAATCTCCCTAGAACCACAAAATTGTTGGCAGTAGCTCTTGAAAACGGCCATAAAATGAGAAAATGATGATTTTCTGGTCAGATCTATCAAACATGTAAGGGTTCTTACGAGGCATGCAAATCCGCCTGGAACCCACAAACTGTGGGCAATAACTCATGAAAACGACCAAAAAACACGAAAACGACGAGTTTTGGGTCATAACTCTCAAACATGTATCAGGTCTTAAGGTTGTTGTAAATCGCCCTGGAAACCCAAAACTGTGGGCAATAGCTCATGAAAATAGTCATAAAACACGAAAAGTACGAGTTTCTGGTCATGTCTCTCAAACATGCAATTGTTCTTACGAGGCATGCAAATCCGCTGGAACCCCAAAACTATGGGCAATATCTCATGAAAACGGCCATAAAACACGAAAATGACGAGTTTCTGGTGATATCTATCAAACATGTAAGGGTTCCTACGAGGCATGCAAATCCACCTGGAACCAACAAACTGTGGCCAATACCTCATGAAAACGACCATAAAACACAAAAACGACGAGTTTTTGCTCATAACTCTGAAACATGTATCAGGTCTTAAGGGTTGATGTAAGTCGCCCTGGAACCCCAAAACTGTGGGCAATAGCTCATGAAAACTGCAATAAAACACGAAAAGTACGAGTTTCTGGTCATGTCTCTGAAACATGCAATTGTTCTTACGAGGCATGCAAATCCGCTGGAACCCCAAAACTATGGGCAATATCTCATGAAAACGGCCATAAAACACGAAAATGACGAGTTTCTG
This sequence comes from Avena atlantica, assembly GCA_910589765.1. Classification (NCBI taxonomy): domain Eukaryota; kingdom Viridiplantae; phylum Streptophyta; class Magnoliopsida; order Poales; family Poaceae; genus Avena; species Avena atlantica. Next base: position 30,055 of record CAJUWN010001712.1, on the reverse strand, counting down.
GTGATAACTATCAAACATGTAAGGGTTCTTAACAGGCATGCAAATCCGCCTAGAACCCAAAAAGTGTGGGCAATAACTCATGAAAATGACCATAAAACACGAAAACGACAAGTTTTTGGTTATAAATCTCAAACATGTATCAGGTCTTAAGGTTGTTGTAAATTGCCCTGGAACCACAAAATTGTGGGCAATATCTCATGAAAACAGCCATAAAACACGAAAACTACGAGTTTTGGGTCATATCTCTCCAACATGTATCAGGAATAACTCACGAAATGGCCATAAACACAAAAACGACGAGCTTTTGGTCATAACTCTCAAACATGTATCGGGTCATAAGGTCGTTTTAAATCGCCCTGGAACTCGAAAACTGTAGGCAATAGCTCATGAAAATGTCCATAAAACGCGAAAACGACTAGCTTCTGTTCATATCTCTAAAACATGTAAGGGTTCTTATGAGGCATGAAATCCTCCCGGAACCCAAAAACTGTGGGCAATAACTCATGAAAATGACCATAAAACACGAAAACGACGAGTTTTTAGTCATAACTCTCAAACATGTATCGAGTTTTTATGTTGATGTAAATCTCCCTAGAACCACAAAATTGTTGGCAGTAGCTCTTGAAAACGGCCATAAAATGAGAAAATGATGATTTTCTGGTCAGATCTATCAAACATGTAAGGGTTCTTACGAGGCATGCAAATCCGCCTGGAACCCACAAACTGTGGGCAATAACTCATGAAAACGACCAAAAAACACGAAAACGACGAGTTTTGGGTCATAACTCTCAAACATGTATCAGGTCTTAAGGTTGTTGTAAATCGCCCTGGAAACCCAAAACTGTGGGCAATAGCTCATGAAAATAGTCATAAAACACGAAAAGTACGAGTTTCTGGTCATGTCTCTCAAACATGCAATTGTTCTTACGAGGCATGCAAATCCGCTGGAACCCCAAAACTATGGGCAATATCTCATGAAAACGGCCATAAAACACGAAAATGACGAGTTTCTGGTGATATCTATCAAACATGTAAGGGTTCCTACGAGGCATGCAAATCCACCTGGAACCAACAAACTGTGGCCAATACCTCATGAAAACGACCATAAAACACAAAAACGACGAGTTTTTGCTCATAACTCTGAAACATGTATCAGGTCTTAAGGGTTGATGTAAGTCGCCCTGGAACCCCAAAACTGTGGGCAATAGCTCATGAAAACTGCAATAAAACACGAAAAGTACGAGTTTCTGGTCATGTCTCTGAAACATGAAATTGTTCTTACGAGGCATGCAAATCCGCTGGAACCCCAAAACTATGGGCAATATCTCATGAAAACGGCCATAAAACACGAAAATGACGAGTTTCTGGTGATATCTATCAAACATGTAAGGGTTCTTAACAGGCATGCAAATCCGCCTAGAACCCAAAAAGTGTGGGCAATAACTCATGAAAATGACCATAAAACACGAAAACGACAAGTTTTTGGTTATAAATCTCAAACATGTATCAGGTCTTAAGGTTGTTGTAAATTGCCCTGGAACCACAAAATTGTGGGCAATATCTCATGAAAACAGCCATAAAACACGAAAACTACGAGTTTTGGGTCATATCTCTCCAACATGTATCAGGAATAACTCACGAAATGGCCATAAACACAAAAACGACGAGCTTTTGGTCATAACTCTCAAACATGTATCGGGTCATAAGGTCGTTTTAAATCGCCCTGGAACTCGAAAACTGTAGGCAATAGCTCATGAAAATGTCCATAAAACGCGAAAACGACTAGCTTCTGTTCATATCTCTAAAACATGTAAGGGTTCTTATGAGGCATGAAATCCTCCCGGAACCCAAAAACTGTGGGCAATAACTCATGAAAATGACCATAAAACACGAAAACGACGAGTTTTTAGTCATAACTCTCAAACATGTATCGAGTTTTTATGTTGATGTAAATCTCCCTAGAACCACAAAATTGTTGGCAGTAGCTCTTGAAAACGGCCATAAAATGAGAAAATGATGATTTTCTGGTCAGATCTATCAAACATGTAAGGGTTCTTACGAGGCATGCAAATCCGCCTGGAACCCACAAACTGTGGGCAATAACTCATGAAAACGACCAAAAAACACGAAAACGACGAGTTTTGGGTCATAACTCTCAAACATGTATCAGGTCTTAAGGTTGTTGTAAATCGCCCTGGAAACCCAAAACTGTGGGCAATAGCTCATGAAAATAGTCATAAAACACGAAAAGTACGAGTTTCTGGTCATGTCTCTCAAACATGCAATTGTTCTTACGAGGCATGCAAATCCGCTGGAACCCCAAAACTATGGGCAATATCTCATGAAAACGGCCATAAAACACGAAAATGACGAGTTTCTGGTGATATCTATCAAACATGTAAGGGTTCCTACGAGGCATGCAAATCCACCTGGAACCAACAAACTGTGGCCAATACCTCATGAAAACGACCATAAAACACAAAAACGACGAGTTTTTGCTCATAACTCTGAAACATGTATCAGGTCTTAAGGGTTGATGTAAGTCGCCCTGGAACCCAAAACTGTGGGCAATAGCTCATGAAAACTGCAATAAAACACGAAAAGTACGAGTTTCTGGTCATGTCTCTGAAACATGCAATTGTTCTTACGAGGCATGCAAATCCGCTGGAACCCCAAAACTATGGGCAATATCTCATGAAAACGGCCATAAAACACGAAAATGACGAGTTTCTGGTGATAACTATCAAACATGTAAGGGTTCTTAACAGGCATGCAAATCCGCCTAGAACCCAAAAAGTGTGGGCAATAACTCATGAAAATGACCATAAAACACGAAAACGACAAGTTTTTGGTTATAAATCTCAAACATGTATCAGGTCTTAAGGTTGTTGTAAATTGCCCTGGAACCACAAAATTGTGGGCAATATCTCATGAAAACAGCCATAAAACACGAAAACTACGAGTTTTGGGTCATATCTCTCCAACATGTATCAGGAATAACTCACGAAATGGCCATAAACACAAAAACGACGAGCTTTTGGTCATAACTCTCAAACATGTATCGGGTCATAAGGTCGTTTTAAATCGCCCTGGAACTCGAAAACTGTAGGCAATAGCTCATGAAAATGTCCATAAAACGCGAAAACGACTAGCTTCTGTTCATATCTCTAAAACATGTAAGGGTTCTTATGAGGCATGAAATCCTCCCGGAACCCAAAAACTGTGGGCAATAACTCATGAAAATGACCATAAAACACGAAAACGACGAGTTTTTAGTCATAACTCTCAAACATGTATCGAGTTTTTATGTTGATGTAAATCTCCCTAGAACCACAAAATTGTTGGCAGTAGCTCTTGAAAACGGCCATAAAATGAGAAAATGATGATTTTCTGGTCAGATCTATCAAACATGTAAGGGTTCTTACGAGGCATGCAAATCCGCCTGGAACCCACAAACTGTGGGCAATAACTCATGAAAACGACCAAAAAACACGAAAACGACGAGTTTTGGGTCATAACTCTCAAACATGTATCAGGTCTTAAGGTTGTTGTAAATCGCCCTGGAAACCCAAAACTGTGGGCAATAGCTCATGAAAATAGTCATAAAACACGAAAAGTACGAGTTTCTGGTCATGTCTCTCAAACATGCAATTGTTCTTACGAGGCATGCAAATCCGCTGGAACCCCAAAACTATGGGCAATATCTCATGAAAACGGCCATAAAACACGAAAATGACGAGTTTCTGGTGATATCTATCAAACATGTAAGGGTTCCTACGAGGCATGCAAATCCACCTGGAACCAACAAACTGTGGCCAATACCTCATGAAAACGACCATAAAACACAAAAACGACGAGTTTTTGCTCATAACTCTGAAACATGTATCAGGTCTTAAGGGTTGATGTAAGTCGCCCTGGAACCCCAAAACTGTGGGCAATAGCTCATGAAAACTGCAATAAAACACGAAAAGTACGAGTTTCTGGTCATGTCTCTGAAACATGCAATTGTTCTTACGAGGCATGCAAATCCGCTGGAACCCCAAAACTATGGGCAATATCTCATGAAAACGGCCATAAAACACGAAAATGACGAGTTTCTGGTGATATCTATCAAACATGTAAGGGTTCTTAACAGGCATGCAAATCCGCCTAGAACCCAAAAAGTGTGGGCAATAACTCATGAAAATGACCATAAAACACGAAAACGACAAGTTTTTGGTTATAAATCTCAAACATGTATCAGGTCTTAAGGTTGTTGTAAATTGCCCTGGAACCACAAAATTGTGGGCAATATCTCATGAAAACAGCCATAAAACACGAAAACTACGAGTTTTGGGTCATATCTCTCCAACATGTATCAGGAATAACTCACGAAATGGCCATAAACACAAAAACGACGAGCTTTTGGTCATAACTCTCAAACATGTATCGGGTCATAAGGTCGTTTTAAATCGCCCTGGAACTCGAAAACTGTAGGCAATAGCTCATGAAAATGTCCATAAAACGCGAAAACGACTAGCTTCTGTTCATATCTCTAAAACATGTAAGGGTTCTTATGAGGCATGAAATCCTCCCGGAACCCAAAAACTGTGGGCAATAACTCATGAAAATGACCATAAAACACGAAAACGACGAGTTTTTAGTCATAACTCTCAAACATGTATCGAGTTTTTATGTTGATGTAAATCTCCCTAGAACCACAAAATTGTTGGCAGTAGCTCTTGAAAACGGCCATAAAATGAGAAAATGATGATTTTCTGGTCAGATCTATCAAACATGTAAGGGTTCTTACGAGGCATGCAAATCCGCCTGGAACCCACAAACTGTGGGCAATAACTCATGAAAACGACCAAAAAACACGAAAACGACGAGTTTTGGGTCATAACTCTCAAACATGTATCAGGTCTTAAGGTTGTTGTAAATCGCCCTGGAAACCCAAAACTGTGGGCAATAGCTCATGAAAATAGTCATAAAACACGAAAAGTACGAGTTTCTGGTCATGTCTCTCAAACATGCAATTGTTCTTACGAGGCATGCAAATCCGCTGGAACCCCAAAACTATGGGCAATATCTCATGAAAACGGCCATAAAACACGAAAATGACGAGTTTCTGGTGATATCTATCAAACATGTAAGGGTTCCTACGAGGCATGCAAATCCACCTGGAACCAACAAACTGTGGCCAATACCTCATGAAAACGACCATAAAACACAAAAACGACGAGTTTTTGCTCATAACTCTGAAACATGTATCAGGTCTTAAGGGTTGATGTAAGTCGCCCTGGAACCCCAAAACTGTGGGCAATAGCTCATGAAAACTGCAATAAAACACGAAAAGTACGAGTTTCTGGTCATGTCTCTGAAACATGCAATTGTTCTTACGAGGCATGCAAATCCGCTGGAACCCAAAACTATGGGCAATATCTCATGAAAACGGCCATAAAACACGAAAATGACGAGTTTCTGGTGATATCTATCAAACATGTAAGGGTTCTTAACAGGCATGCAAATCCGCCTAGAACCCAAAAAGTGTGGGCAATAACTCATGAAAATGACCATAAAACACGAAAACGACAAGTTTTTGGTTATAAATCTCAAACATGTATCAGGTCTTAAGGTTGTTGTAAATTGCCCTGGAACCACAAAATTGTGGGCAATATCTCATGAAAACAGCCATAAAACACGAAAACTACGAGTTTTGGGTCATATCTCTCCAACATGTATCAGGAATAACTCACGAAATGGCCATAAACACAAAAACGACGAGCTTTTGGTCATAACTCTCAAACATGTATCGGGTCATAAGGTCGTTTTAAATCGCCCTGGAACTCGAAAACTGTAGGCAATAGCTCATGAAAATGTCCATAAAACGCGAAAACGACTAGCTTCTGTTCATATCTCTAAAACATGTAAGGGTTCTTATGAGGCATGAAATCCTCCCGGAACCCAAAAACTGTGGGCAATAACTCATGAAAATGACCATAAAACACGAAAACGACGAGTTTTTAGTCATAACTCTCAAACATGTATCGAGTTTTTATGTTGATGTAAATCTCCCTAGAACCACAAAATTGTTGGCAGTAGCTCTTGAAAACGGCCATAAAATGAGAAAATGATGATTTTCTGGTCAGATCTATCAAACATGTAAGGGTTCTTACGAGGCATGCAAATCCGCCTGGAACCCACAAACTGTGGGCAATAACTCATGAAAACGACCAAAAAACACGAAAACGACGAGTTTTGGGTCATAACTCTCAAACATGTATCAGGTCTTAAGGTTGTTGTAAATCGCCCTGGAAACCCAAAACTGTGGGCAATAGCTCATGAAAATAGTCATAAAACACGAAAAGTACGAGTTTCTGGTCATGTCTCTCAAACATGCAATTGTTCTTACGAGGCATGCAAATCCGCTGGAACCCCAAAACTATGGGCAATATCTCATGAAAACGGCCATAAAACACGAAAATGACGAGTTTCTGGTGATATCTATCAAACATGTAAGGGTTCCTACGAGGCATGCAAATCCACCTGGAACCAACAAACTGTGGCCAATACCTCATGAAAACGACCATAAAACACAAAAACGACGAGTTTTTGCTCATAACTCTGAAACATGTATCAGGTCTTAAGGGTTGATGTAAGTCGCCCTGGAACCCCAAAACTGTGGGCAATAGCTCATGAAAACTGCAATAAAACACGAAAAGTACGAGTTTCTGGTCATGTCTCTGAAACATGAAATTGTTCTTACGAGGCATGCAAATCCGCTGGAACCCCAAAACTATGGGCAATATCTCATGAAAACGGCCATAAAACACGAAAATGACGAGTTTCTGGTGATAACTATCAAACATGTAAGGGTTCTTAACAGGCATGCAAATCCGCCTAGAACCCAAAAAGTGTGGGCAATAACTCATGAAAATGACCATAAAACACGAAAACGACAAGTTTTTGGTTATAAATCTCAAACATGTATCAGGTCTTAAGGTTGTTGTAAATTGCCCTGGAACCACAAAATTGTGGGCAATATCTCATGAAAACAGCCATAAAACACGAAAACTACGAGTTTTGGGTCATATCTCTCCAACATGTATCAGGAATAACTCACGAAATGGCCATAAACACAAAAACGACGAGCTTTTGGTCATAACTCTCAAACATGTATCGGGTCATAAGGTCGTTTTAAATCGCCCTGGAACTCGAAAACTGTAGGCAATAGCTCATGAAAATGTCCATAAAACGCGAAAACGACTAGCTTCTGTTCATATCTCTAAAACATGTAAGGGTTCTTATGAGGCATGAAATCCTCCCGGAACCCAAAAACTGTGGGCAATAACTCATGAAAATGACCATAAAACACGAAAACGACGAGTTTTTAGTCATAACTCTCAAACATGTATCGAGTTTTTATGTTGATGTAAATCTCCCTAGAACCACAAAATTGTTGGCAGTAGCTCTTGAAAACGGCCATAAAATGAGAAAATGATGATTTTCTGGTCAGATCTATCAAACATGTAAGGGTTCTTACGAGGCATGCAAATCCGCCTGGAACCCACAAACTGTGGGCAATAACTCATGAAAACGACCAAAAAACACGAAAACGACGAGTTTTGGGTCATAACTCTCAAACATGTATCAGGTCTTAAGGTTGTTGTAAATCGCCCTGGAAACCCAAAACTGTGGGCAATAGCTCATGAAAATAGTCATAAAACACGAAAAGTACGAGTTTCTGGTCATGTCTCTCAAACATGCAATTGTTCTTACGAGGCATGCAAATCCGCTGGAACCCCAAAACTATGGGCAATATCTCATGAAAACGGCCATAAAACACGAAAATGACGAGTTTCTGGTGATATCTATCAAACATGTAAGGGTTCCTACGAGGCATGCAAATCCACCTGGAACCAACAAACTGTGGCCAATACCTCATGAAAACGACCATAAAACACAAAAACGACGAGTTTTTGCTCATAACTCTGAAACATGTATCAGGTCTTAAGGGTTGATGTAAGTCGCCCTGGAACCCCAAAACTGTGGGCAATAGCTCATGAAAACTGCAATAAAACACGAAAAGTACGAGTTTCTGGTCATGTCTCTGAAACATGCAATTGTTCTTACGAGGCATGCAAATCCGCTGGAACCCCAAAACTATGGGCAATATCTCATGAAAACGGCCATAAAACACGAAAATGACGAGTTTCTGGTGATAACTATCAAACATGTAAGGGTTCTTAACAGGCATGCAAATCCGCCTAGAACCCAAAAAGTGTGGGCAATAACTCATGAAAATGACCATAAAACACGAAAACGACAAGTTTTTGGTTATAAATCTCAAACATGTATCAGGTCTTAAGGTTGTTGTAAATTGCCCTGGAACCACAAAATTGTGGGCAATATCTCATGAAAACAGCCATAAAACACGAAAACTACGAGTTTTGGGTCATATCTCTCCAACATGTATCAGGAATAACTCACGAAATGGCCATAAACACAAAAACGACGAGCTTTTGGTCATAACTCTCAAACATGTATCGGGTCATAAGGTCGTTTTAAATCGCCCTGGAACTCGAAAACTGTAGGCAATAGCTCATGAAAATGTCCATAAAACGCGAAAACGACTAGCTTCTGTTCATATCTCTAAAACATGTAAGGGTTCTTATGAGGCATGAAATCCTCCCGGAACCCAAAAACTGTGGGCAATAACTCATGAAAATGACCATAAAACACGAAAACGACGAGTTTTTAGTCATAACTCTCAAACATGTATCGAGTTTTTATGTTGATGTAAATCTCCCTAGAACCACAAAATTGTTGGCAGTAGCTCTTGAAAACGGCCATAAAATGAGAAAATGATGATTTTCTGGTCAGATCTATCAAACATGTAAGGGTTCTTACGAGGCATGCAAATCCGCCTGGAACCCACAAACTGTGGGCAATAACTCATGAAAACGACCAAAAAACACGAAAACGACGAGTTTTGGGTCATAACTCTCAAACATGTATCAGGTCTTAAGGTTGTTGTAAATCGCCCTGGAAACCCAAAACTGTGGGCAATAGCTCATGAAAATAGTCATAAAACACGAAAAGTACGAGTTTCTGGTCATGTCTCTCAAACATGCAATTGTTCTTACGAGGCATGCAAATCCGCTGGAACCCCAAAACTATGGGCAATATCTCATGAAAACGGCCATAAAACACGAAAATGACGAGTTTCTGGTGATATCTATCAAACATGTAAGGGTTCCTACGAGGCATGCAAATCCACCTGGAACCAACAAACTGTGGCCAATACCTCATGAAAACGACCATAAAACACAAAAACGACGAGTTTTTGCTCATAACTCTGAAACATGTATCAGGTCTTAAGGGTTGATGTAAGTCGCCCTGGAACCCCAAAACTGTGGGCAATAGCTCATGAAAACTGCAATAAAACACGAAAAGTACGAGTTTTTGGTCATGTCTCTGAAACATGAAATTGTTCTTACGAGGCATGCAAATCCGCTGGAACCCCAAAACTATGGGCAATATCTCATGAAAACGGCCATAAAACACGAAAATGACGAGTTTCTGGTGATATCTATCAAACATGTAAGGGTTCTTAACAGGCATGCAAATCCGCCTAGAACCCAAAAAGTGTGGGCAATAACTCATGAAAATGACCATAAAACACGAAAACGACAAGTTTTTGGTTATAAATCTCAAACATGTATCAGGTCTTAAGGTTGTTGTAAATTGCCCTGGAACCACAAAATTGTGGGCAATATCTCATGAAAACAGCCATAAAACACGAAAACTACGAGTTTTGGGTCATATCTCTCCAACATGTATCAGGAATAACTCACGAAATGGCCATAAACACAAAAACGACGAGCTTTTGGTCATAACTCTCAAACATGTATCGGGTCATAAGGTCGTTTTAAATCGCCCTGGAACTCGAAAACTGTAGGCAATAGCTCATGAAAATGTCCATAAAACGCGAAAACGACTAGCTTCTGTTCATATCTCTAAAACATGTAAGGGTTCTTATGAGGCATGAAATCCTCCCGGAACCCAAAAACTGTGGGCAATAACTCATGAAAATGACCATAAAACACGAAAACGACGAGTTTTTAGTCATAACTCTCAAACATGTATCGAGTTTTTATGTTGATGTAAATCTCCCTAGAACCACAAAATTGTTGGCAGTAGCTCTTGAAAACGGCCATAAAATGAGAAAATGATGATTTTCTGGTCAGATCTATCAAACATGTAAGGGTTCTTACGAGGCATGCAAATCCGCCTGGAACCCACAAACTGTGGGCAATAACTCATGAAAACGACCAAAAAACACGAAAACGACGAGTTTTGGGTCATAACTCTCAAACATGTATCAGGTCTTAAGGTTGTTGTAAATCGCCCTGGAAACCCAAAACTGTGGGCAATAGCTCATGAAAATAGTCATAAAACACGAAAAGTACGAGTTTCTGGTCATGTCTCTCAAACATGCAATTGTTCTTACGAGGCATGCAAATCCGCTGGAACCCCAAAACTATGGGCAATATCTCATGAAAACGGCCATAAAACACGAAAATGACGAGTTTCTGGTGATATCTATCAAACATGTAAGGGTTCCTACGAGGCATGCAAATCCACCTGGAACCAACAAACTGTGGCCAATACCTCATGAAAACGACCATAAAACACAAAAACGACGAGTTTTTGCTCATAACTCTGAAACATGTATCAGGTCTTAAGGGTTGATGTAAGTCGCCCTGGAACCCCAAAACTGTGGGCAATAGCTCATGAAAACTGCAATAAAACACGAAAAGTACGAGTTTCTGGTCATGTCTCTGAAACATGAAATTGTTCTTACGAGGCATGCAAATCCGCTGGAACCCCAAAACTATGGGCAATATCTCATGAAAACGGCCATAAAACACGAAAATGACGAGTTTCTGGTGATAACTATCAAACATGTAAGGGTTCTTAACAGGCATGCAAATCCGCCTAGAACCCAAAAAGTGTGGGCAATAACTCATGAAAATGACCATAAAACACGAAAACGACAAGTTTTTGGTTATAAATCTCAAACATGTATCAGGTCTTAAGGTTGTTGTAAATTGCCCTGGAACCACAAAATTGTGGGCAATATCTCATGAAAACAGCCATAAAACACGAAAACTACGAGTTTTGGGTCATATCTCTCCAACATGTATCAGGAATAACTCACGAAATGGCCATAAACACAAAAACGACGAGCTTTTGGTCATAACTCTCAAACATGTATCGGGTCATAAGGTCGTTTTAAATCGCCCTGGAACTCGAAAACTGTAGGCAATAGCTCATGAAAATGTCCATAAAACGCGAAAACGACTAGCTTCTGTTCATATCTCTAAAACATGTAAGGGTTCTTATGAGGCATGAAATCCTCCCGGAACCCAAAAACTGTGGGCAATAACTCATGAAAATGACCATAAAACACGAAAACGACGAGTTTTTAGTCATAACTCTCAAACATGTATCGAGTTTTTATGTTGATGTAAATCTCCCTAGAACCACAAAATTGTTGGCAGTAGCTCTTGAAAACGGCCATAAAATGAGAAAATGATGATTTTCTGGTCAGATCTATCAAACATGTAAGGGTTCTTACGAGGCATGCAAATCCGCCTGGAACCCACAAACTGTGGGCAATAACTCATGAAAACGACCAAAAAACACGAAAACGACGAGTTTTGGGTCATAACTCTCAAACATGTATCAGGTCTTAAGGTTGTTGTAAATCGCCCTGGAAACCCAAAACTGTGGGCAATAGCTCATGAAAATAGTCATAAAACACGAAAAGTACGAGTTTCTGGTCATGTCTCTCAAACATGCAATTGTTCTTACGAGGCATGCAAATCCGCTGGAACCCCAAAACTATGGGCAATATCTCATGAAAACGGCCATAAAACACGAAAATGACGAGTTTCTGGTGATATCTATCAAACATGTAAGGGTTCCTACGAGGCATGCAAATCCACCTGGAACCAACAAACTGTGGCCAATACCTCATGAAAACGACCATAAAACACAAAAACGACGAGTTTTTGCTCATAACTCTGAAACATGTATCAGGTCTTAAGGGTTGATGTAAGTCGCCCTGGAACCCCAAAACTGTGGGCAATAGCTCATGAAAACTGCAATAAAACACGAAAAGTACGAGTTTCTGGTCATGTCTCTGAAACATGAATTGTTCTTACGAGGCATGCAAATCCGCTGGAACCCCAAAACTATGGGCAATATCTCATGAAAACGGCCATAAAACACGAAAATGACGAGTTTCTGGTGATAACTATCAAACATGTAAGGGTTCTTAACAGGCATGCAAATCCGCCTAGAACCCAAAAAGTGTGGGCAATAACTCATGAAAATGACCATAAAACACGAAAACGACAAGTTTTTGGTTATAAATCTCAAACATGTATCAGGTCTTAAGGTTGTTGTAAATTGCCCTGGAACCACAAAATTGTGGGCAATATCTCATGAAAACAGCCATAAAACACGAAAACTACGAGTTTTGGGTCATATCTCTCCAACATGTATCAGGAATAACTCACGAAATGGCCATAAACACAAAAACGACGAGCTTTTGGTCATAACTCTCAAACATGTATCGGGTCATAAGGTCGTTTTAAATCGCCCTGGAACTCGAAAACTGTAGGCAATAGCTCATGAAAATGTCCATAAAACGCGAAAACGACTAGCTTCTGTTCATATCTCTAAAACATGTAAGGGTTCTTATGAGGCATGAAATCCTCCCGGAACCCAAAAACTGTGGGCAATAACTCATGAAAATGACCATAAAACACGAAAACGACGAGTTTTTAGTCATAACTCTCAAACATGTATCGAGTTTTTATGTTGATGTAAATCTCCCTAGAACCACAAAATTGTTGGCAGTAGCTCTTGAAAACGGCCATAAAATGAGAAAATGATGATTTTCTGGTCAGATCTATCAAACATGTAAGGGTTCTTACGAGGCATGCAAATCCGCCTGGAACCCACAAACTGTGGGCAATAACTCATGAAAACGACCAAAAAACACGAAAACGACGAGTTTTGGGTCATAACTCTCAAACATGTATCAGGTCTTAAGGTTGTTGTAAATCGCCCTGGAAACCCAAAACTGTGGGCAATAGCTCATGAAAATAGTCATAAAACACGAAAAGTACGAGTTTCTGGTCATGTCTCTCAAACATGCAATTGTTCTTACGAGGCATGCAAATCCGCTGGAACCCCAAAACTATGGGCAATATCTCATGAAAACGGCCATAAAACACGAAAATGACGAGTTTCTGGTGATATCTATCAAACATGTAAGGGTTCCTACGAGGCATGCAAATCCACCTGGAACCAACAAACTGTGGCCAATACCTCATGAAAACGACCATAAAACACAAAAACGACGAGTTTTTGCTCATAACTCTGAAACATGTATCAGGTCTTAAGGGTTGATGTAAGTCGCCCTGGAACCCCAAAACTGTGGGCAATAGCTCATGAAAACTGCAATAAAACACGAAAAGTACGAGTTTCTGGTCATGTCTCTGAAACATGCAATTGTTCTTACGAGGCATGCAAATCCGCTGGAACCCCAAAACTATGGGCAATATCTCATGAAAACGGCCATAAAACACGAAAATGACGAGTTTCTGGTGATAACTATCAAACATGTAAGGGTTCTTAACAGGCATGCAAATCCGCCTAGAACCCAAAAAGTGTGGGCAATAACTCATGAAAATGACCATAAAACACGAAAACGACAAGTTTTTGGTTATAAATCTCAAACATGTATCAGGTCTTAAGGTTGTTGTAAATTGCCCTGGAACCACAAAATTGTGGGCAATATCTCATGAAAACAGCCATAAAACACGAAAACTACGAGTTTTGGGTCATATCTCTCCAACATGTATCAGGAATAACTCACGAAATGGCCATAAACACAAAAACGACGAGCTTTTGGTCATAACTCTCAAACATGTATCGGGTCATAAGGTCGTTTTAAATCGCCCTGGAACTCGAAAACTGTAGGCAATAGCTCATGAAAATGTCCATAAAACGCGAAAACGACTAGCTTCTGTTCATATCTCTAAAACATGTAAGGGTTCTTATGAGGCATGAAATCCTCCCGGAACCCAAAAACTGTGGGCAATAACTCATGAAAATGACCATAAAACACGAAAACGACGAGTTTTTAGTCATAACTCTCAAACATGTATCGAGTTTTTATGTTGATGTAAATCTCCCTAGAACCACAAAATTGTTGGCAGTAGCTCTTGAAAACGGCCATAAAATGAGAAAATGATGATTTTCTGGTCAGATCTATCAAACATGTAAGGGTTCTTACGAGGCATGCAAATCCGCCTGGAACCCACAAACTGTGGGCAATAACTCATGAAAACGACCAAAAAACACGAAAACGACGAGTTTTGGGTCATAACTCTCAAACATGTATCAGGTCTTAAGGTTGTTGTAAATCGCCCTGGAAACCCAAAACTGTGGGCAATAGCTCATGAAAATAGTCATAAAACACGAAAAGTACGAGTTTCTGGTCATGTCTCTCAAACATGCAATTGTTCTTACGAGGCATGCAAATCCGCTGGAACCCCAAAACTATGGGCAATATCTCATGAAAACGGCCATAAAACACGAAAATGACGAGTTTCTGGTGATATCTATCAAACATGTAAGGGTTCCTACGAGGCATGCAAATCCACCTGGAACCAACAAACTGTGGCCAATACCTCATGAAAACGACCATAAAACACAAAAACGACGAGTTTTTGCTCATAACTCTGAAACATGTATCAGGTCTTAAGGGTTGATGTAAGTCGCCCTGGAACCCCAAAACTGTGGGCAATAGCTCATGAAAACTGCAATAAAACACGAAAAGTACGAGTTTCTGGTCATGTCTCTGAAACATGAATTGTTCTTACGAGGCATGCAAATCCGCTGGAACCCCAAAACTATGGGCAATATCTCATGAAAACGGCCATAAAACACGAAAATGACGAGTTTCTGGTGATAACTATCAAACATGTAAGGGTTCTTAACAGGCATGCAAATCCGCCTAGAACCCAAAAAGTGTGGGCAATAACTCATGAAAATGACCATAAAACACGAAAACGACAAGTTTTTGGTTATAAATCTCAAACATGTATCAGGTCTTAAGGTTGTTGTAAATTGCCCTGGAACCACAAAATTGTGGGCAATATCTCATGAAAACAGCCATAAAACACGAAAACTACGAGTTTTGGGTCATATCTCTCCAACATGTATCAGGAATAACTCACGAAATGGCCATAAACACAAAAACGACGAGCTTTTGGTCATAACTCTCAAACATGTATCGGGTCATAAGGTCGTTTTAAATCGCCCTGGAACTCGAAAACTGTAGGCAATAGCTCATGAAAATGTCCATAAAACGCGAAAACGACTAGCTTCTGTTCATATCTCTAAAACATGTAAGGGTTCTTATGAGGCATGAAATCCTCCCGGAACCCAAAAACTGTGGGCAATAACTCATGAAAATGACCATAAAACACGAAAACGACGAGTTTTTAGTCATAACTCTCAAACATGTATCGAGTTTTTATGTTGATGTAAATCTCCCTAGAACCACAAAATTGTTGGCAGTAGCTCTTGAAAACGGCCATAAAATGAGAAAATGATGATTTTCTGGTCAGATCTATCAAACATGTAAGGGTTCTTACGAGGCATGCAAATCCGCCTGGAACCCACAAACTGTGGGCAATAACTCATGAAAACGACCAAAAAACACGAAAACGACGAGTTTTGGGTCATAACTCTCAAACATGTATCAGGTCTTAAGGTTGTTGTAAATCGCCCTGGAAACCCAAAACTGTGGGCAATAGCTCATGAAAATAGTCATAAAACACGAAAAGTACGAGTTTCTGGTCATGTCTCTCAAACATGCAATTGTTCTTACGAGGCATGCAAATCCGCTGGAACCCCAAAACTATGGGCAATATCTCATGAAAACGGCCATAAAACACGAAAATGACGAGTTTCTGGTGATATCTATCAAACATGTAAGGGTTCCTACGAGGCATGCAAATCCACCTGGAACCAACAAACTGTGGCCAATACCTCATGAAAACGACCATAAAACACAAAAACGACGAGTTTTTGCTCATAACTCTGAAACATGTATCAGGTCTTAAGGGTTGATGTAAGTCGCCCTGGAACCCCAAAACTGTGGGCAATAGCTCATGAAAACTGCAATAAAACACGAAAAGTACGAGTTTCTGGTCATGTCTCTGAAACATGAAATTGTTCTTACGAGGCATGCAAATCCGCTGGAACCCCAAAACTATGGGCAATATCTCATGAAAACGGCCATAAAACACGAAAATGACGAGTTTCTGGTGATAACTATCAAACATGTAAGGGTTCTTAACAGGCATGCAAATCCGCCTAGAACCCAAAAAGTGTGGGCAATAACTCATGAAAATGACCATAAAACACGAAAACGACAAGTTTTTGGTTATAAATCTCAAACATGTATCAGGTCTTAAGGTTGTTGTAAATTGCCCTGGAACCACAAAATTGTGGGCAATATCTCATGAAAACAGCCATAAAACACGAAAACTACGAGTTTTGGGTCATATCTCTCCAACATGTATCAGGAATAACTCACGAAATGGCCATAAACACAAAAACGACGAGCTTTTGGTCATAACTCTCAAACATGTATCGGGTCATAAGGTCGTTTTAAATCGCCCTGGAACTCGAAAACTGTAGGCAATAGCTCATGAAAATGTCCATAAAACGCGAAAACGACTAGCTTCTGTTCATATCTCTAAAACATGTAAGGGTTCTTATGAGGCATGAAATCCTCCCGGAACCCAAAAACTGTGGGCAATAACTCATGAAAATGACCATAAAACACGAAAACGACGAGTTTTTAGTCATAACTCTCAAACATGTATCGAGTTTTTATGTTGATGTAAATCTCCCTAGAACCACAAAATTGTTGGCAGTAGCTCTTGAAAACGGCCATAAAATGAGAAAATGATGATTTTCTGGTCAGATCTATCAAACATGTAAGGGTTCTTACGAGGCATGCAAATCCGCCTGGAACCCACAAACTGTGGGCAATAACTCATGAAAACGACCAAAAAACACGAAAACGACGAGTTTTGGGTCATAACTCTCAAACATGTATCAGGTCTTAAGGTTGTTGTAAATCGCCCTGGAAACCCAAAACTGTGGGCAATAGCTCATGAAAATAGTCATAAAACACGAAAAGTACGAGTTTCTGGTCATGTCTCTCAAACATGCAATTGTTCTTACGAGGCATGCAAATCCGCTGGAACCCCAAAACTATGGGCAATATCTCATGAAAACGGCCATAAAACACGAAAATGACGAGTTTCTGGTGATATCTATCAAACATGTAAGGGTTCCTACGAGGCATGCAAATCCACCTGGAACCAACAAACTGTGGCCAATACCTCATGAAAACGACCATAAAACACAAAAACGACGAGTTTTTGCTCATAACTCTGAAACATGTATCAGGTCTTAAGGGTTGATGTAAGTCGCCCTGGAACCCCAAAACTGTGGGCAATAGCTCATGAAAACTGCAATAAAACACGAAAAGTACGAGTTTTGGTCATGTCTCTGAAACATGAAATTGTTCTTACGAGGCATGCAAATCCGCTGGAACCCCAAAACTATGGGCAATATCTCATGAAAACGGCCATAAAACACGAAAATGACGAGTTTCTGGTGATAACTATCAAACATGTAAGGGTTCTTAACAGGCATGCAAATCCGCCTAGAACCCAAAAAGTGTGGGCAATAACTCATGAAAATGACCATAAAACACGAAAACGACAAGTTTTTGGTTATAAATCTCAAACATGTATCAGGTCTTAAGGTTGTTGTAAATTGCCCTGGAACCACAAAATTGTGGGCAATATCTCATGAAAACAGCCATAAAACACGAAAACTACGAGTTTTGGGTCATATCTCTCCAACATGTATCAGGAATAACTCACGAAATGGCCATAAACACAAAAACGACGAGCTTTTGGTCATAACTCTCAAACATGTATCGGGTCATAAGGTCGTTTTAAATCGCCCTGGAACTCGAAAACTGTAGGCAATAGCTCATGAAAATGTCCATAAAACGCGAAAACGACTAGCTTCTGTTCATATCTCTAAAACATGTAAGGGTTCTTATGAGGCATGAAATCCTCCCGGAACCCAAAAACTGTGGGCAATAACTCATGAAAATGACCATAAAACACGAAAACGACGAGTTTTTAGTCATAACTCTCAAACATGTATCGAGTTTTTATGTTGATGTAAATCTCCCTAGAACCACAAAATTGTTGGCAGTAGCTCTTGAAAACGGCCATAAAATGAGAAAATGATGATTTTCTGGTCAGATCTATCAAACATGTAAGGGTTCTTACGAGGCATGCAAATCCGCCTGGAACCCACAAACTGTGGGCAATAACTCATGAAAACGACCAAAAAACACGAAAACGACGAGTTTTGGGTCATAACTCTCAAACATGTATCAGGTCTTAAGGTTGTTGTAAATCGCCCTGGAAACCCAAAACTGTGGGCAATAGCTCATGAAAATAGTCATAAAACACGAAAAGTACGAGTTTCTGGTCATGTCTCTCAAACATGCAATTGTTCTTACGAGGCATGCAAATCCGCTGGAACCCCAAAACTATGGGCAATATCTCATGAAAACGGCCATAAAACACGAAAATGACGAGTTTCTGGTGATATCTATCAAACATGTAAGGGTTCCTACGAGGCATGCAAATCCACCTGGAACCAACAAACTGTGGCCAATACCTCATGAAAACGACCATAAAACACAAAAACGACGAGTTTTTGCTCATAACTCTGAAACATGTATCAGGTCTTAAGGGTTGATGTAAGTCGCCCTGGAACCCCAAAACTGTGGGCAATAGCTCATGAAAACTGCAATAAAACACGAAAAGTACGAGTTTCTGGTCATGTCTCTGAAACATGAAATTGTTCTTACGAGGCATGCAAATCCGCTGGAACCCCAAAACTATGGGCAATATCTCATGAAAACGGCCATAAAACACGAAAATGACGAGTTTCTGGTGATAACTATCAAACATGTAAGGGTTCTTAACAGGCATGCAAATCCGCCTAGAACCCAAAAAGTGTGGGCAATAACTCATGAAAATGACCATAAAACACGAAAACGACAAGTTTTTGGTTATAAATCTCAAACATGTATCAGGTCTTAAGGTTGTTGTAAATTGCCCTGGAACCACAAAATTGTGGGCAATATCTCATGAAAACAGCCATAAAACACGAAAACTACGAGTTTTGGGTCATATCTCTCCAACATGTATCAGGAATAACTCACGAAATGGCCATAAACACAAAAACGACGAGCTTTTGGTCATAACTCTCAAACATGTATCGGGTCATAAGGTCGTTTTAAATCGCCCTGGAACTCGAAAACTGTAGGCAATAGCTCATGAAAATGTCCATAAAACGCGAAAACGACTAGCTTCTGTTCATATCTCTAAAACATGTAAGGGTTCTTATGAGGCATGAAATCCTCCCGGAACCCAAAAACTGTGGGCAATAACTCATGAAAATGACCATAAAACACGAAAACGACGAGTTTTTAGTCATAACTCTCAAACATGTATCGAGTTTTTATGTTGATGTAAATCTCCCTAGAACCACAAAATTGTTGGCAGTAGCTCTTGAAAACGGCCATAAAATGAGAAAATGATGATTTTCTGGTCAGATCTATCAAACATGTAAGGGTTCTTACGAGGCATGCAAATCCGCCTGGAACCCACAAACTGTGGGCAATAACTCATGAAAACGACAAAAAAACACGAAAACGACGAGTTTTGGGTCATAACTCTCAAACATGTATCAGGTCTTAAGGTTGTTGTAAATCGCCCTGGAAACCCAAAACTGTGGGCAATAGCTCATGAAAATAGTCATAAAACACGAAAAGTACGAGTTTCTGGTCATGTCTCTCAAACATGCAATTGTTCTTACGAGGCATGCAAATCCGCTGGAACCCCAAAACTATGGGCAATATCTCATGAAAACGGCCATAAAACACGAAAATGACGAGTTTCTGGTGATATCTATCAAACATGTAAGGGTTCCTACGAGGCATGCAAATCCACCTGGAACCAACAAACTGTGGCCAATACCTCATGAAAACGACCATAAAACACAAAAACGACGAGTTTTTGCTCATAACTCTGAAACATGTATCAGGTCTTAAGGGTTGATGTAAGTCGCCCTGGAACCCCAAAACTGTGGGCAATAGCTCATGAAAACTGCAATAAAACACGAAAAGTACGAGTTTCTGGTCATGTCTCTGAAACATGAAATTGTTCTTACGAGGCATGCAAATCCGCTGGAACCCCAAAACTATGGGCAATATCTCATGAAAACGGCCATAAAACACGAAAATGACGAGTTTCTGGTGATAACTATCAAACATGTAAGGGTTCTTAACAGGCATGCAAATCCGCCTAGAACCCAAAAAGTGTGGGCAATAACTCATGAAAATGACCATAAAACACGAAAACGACAAGTTTTTGGTTATAAATCTCAAACATGTATCAGGTCTTAAGGTTGTTGTAAATTGCCCTGGAACCACAAAATTGTGGGCAATATCTCATGAAAACAGCCATAAAACACGAAAACTACGAGTTTTGGGTCATATCTCTCCAACATGTATCAGGAATAACTCACGAAATGGCCATAAACACAAAAACGACGAGCTTTTGGTCATAACTCTCAAACATGTATCGGGTCATAAGGTCGTTTTAAATCGCCCTGGAACTCGAAAACTGTAGGCAATAGCTCATGAAAATGTCCATAAAACGCGAAAACGACTAGCTTCTGTTCATATCTCTAAAACATGTAAGGGTTCTTATGAGGCATGAAATCCTCCCGGAACCCAAAAACTGTGGGCAATAACTCATGAAAATGACCATAAAACACGAAAACGACGAGTTTTTAGTCATAACTCTCAAACATGTATCGAGTTTTTATGTTGATGTAAATCTCCCTAAAACCACAAAATTGTTGGCAGTAGCTCTTGAAAACGGCCATAAAATGAGAAAATGATGATTTTCTGGTCAGATCTATCAAACATGTAAGGGTTCTTACGAGGCATGCAAATCCGCCTGGAACCCACAAACTGTGGGCAATAACTCATGAAAACGACCAAAAAAACACGAAAACGACGAGTTTTGGGTCATAACTCTCAAACATGTATCAGGTCTTAAGGTTGTTGTAAATCGCCCTGGAAACCCAAAACTGTGGGCAATAGCTCATGAAAATAGTCATAAAACACGAAAAGTACGAGTTTCTGGTCATGTCTCTCAAACATGCAATTGTTCTTACGAGGCATGCAAATCCGCTGGAACCCCAAAACTATGGGCAATATCTCATGAAAACGGCCATAAAACACGAAAATGACGAGTTTCTGGTGATATCTATCAAACATGTAAGGGTTCCTACGAGGCATGCAAATCCACCTGGAACCAACAAACTGTGGCCAATACCTCATGAAAACGACCATAAAACACAAAAACGACGAGTTTTTGCTCATAACTCTGAAACATGTATCAGGTCTTAAGGGTTGATGTAAGTCGCCCTGGAACCCCAAAACTGTGGGCAATAGCTCATGAAAACTGCAATAAAACACGAAAAGTACGAGTTTCTGGTCATGTCTCTGAAACATGAATTGTTCTTACGAGGCATGCAAATCCGCTGGAACCCCAAAACTATGGGCAATATCTCATGAAAACGGCCATAAAACACGAAAATGACGAGTTTCTGGTGATAACTATCAAACATGTAAGGGTTCTTAACAGGCATGCAAATCCGCCTAGAACCCAAAAAGTGTGGGCAATAACTCATGAAAATGACCATAAAACACGAAAACGACAAGTTTTTGGTTATAAATCTCAAACATGTATCAGGTCTTAAGGTTGTTGTAAATTGCCCTGGAACCACAAAATTGTGGGCAATATCTCATGAAAACAGCCATAAAACACGAAAACTACGAGTTTTGGGTCATATCTCTCCAACATGTATCAGGAATAACTCACGAAATGGCCATAAACACAAAAACGACGAGCTTTTGGTCATAACTCTCAAACATGTATCGGGTCATAAGGTCGTTTTAAATCGCCCTGGAACTCGAAAACTGTAGGCAATAGCTCATGAAAATGTCCATAAAACGCGAAAACGACTAGCTTCTGTTCATATCTCTAAAACATGTAAGGGTTCTTATGAGGCATGAAATCCTCCCGGAACCCAAAAACTGTGGGCAATAACTCATGAAAATGACCATAAAACACGAAAACGACGAGTTTTTAGTCATAACTCTCAAACATGTATCGAGTTTTTATGTTGATGTAAATCTCCCTAGAACCACAAAATTGTTGGCAGTAGCTCTTGAAAACGGCCATAAAATGAGAAAATGATGATTTTCTGGTCAGATCTATCAAACATGTAAGGGTTCTTACGAGGCATGCAAATCCGCCTGGAACCCACAAACTGTGGGCAATAACTCATGAAAACGACCAAAAAACACGAAAACGACGAGTTTTGGGTCATAACTCTCAAACATGTATCAGGTCTTAAGGTTGTTGTAAATCGCCCTGGAAACCCAAAACTGTGGGCAATAGCTCATGAAAATAGTCATAAAACACGAAAAGTACGAGTTTCTGGTCATGTCTCTCAAACATGCAATTGTTCTTACGAGGCATGCAAATCCGCTGGAACCCCAAAACTATGGGCAATATCTCATGAAAACGGCCATAAAACACGAAAATGACGAGTTTCTGGTGATATCTATCAAACATGTAAGGGTTCCTACGAGGCATGCAAATCCACCTGGAACCAACAAACTGTGGCCAATACCTCATGAAAACGACCATAAAACACAAAAACGACGAGTTTTTGCTCATAACTCTGAAACATGTATCAGGTCTTAAGGGTTGATGTAAGTCGCCCTGGAACCCCAAAACTGTGGGCAATAGCTCATGAAAACTGCAATAAAACACGAAAAGTACGAGTTTCTGGTCATGTCTCTGAAACATGCAATTGTTCTTACGAGGCATGCAAATCCGCTGGAACCCCAAAACTATGGGCAATATCTCATGAAAACGGCCATAAAACACGAAAATGACGAGTTTCTGGTGATAACTATCAAACATGTAAGGGTTCTTAACAGGCATGCAAATCCGCCTAGAACCCAAAAAGTGTGGGCAATAACTCATGAAAATGACCATAAAACACGAAAACGACAAGTTTTTGGTTATAAATCTCAAACATGTATCAGGTCTTAAGGTTGTTGTAAATTGCCCTGGAACCACAAAATTGTGGGCAATATCTCATGAAAACAGCCATTAAAACACGAAAACTACGAGTTTTGGGTCATATCTCTCCAACATGTATCAGGAATAACTCACGAAATGGCCATAAACACAAAAACGACGAGCTTTTGGTCATAACTCTCAAACATGTATCGGGTCATAAGGTCGTTTTAAATCGCCCTGGAACTCGAAAACTGTAGGCAATAGCTCATGAAAATGTCCATAAAACGCGGAAAACGACTAGCTTCTGTTCATATCTCTAAAACATGTAAGGGTTCTTATGAGGCATGAAATCCTCCCGGAACCCAAAAACTGTGGGCAATAACTCATGAAAATGACCATAAAACACGAAAACGACGAGTTTTTAGTCATAACTCTCAAACATGTATCGAGTTTTTATGTTGATGTAAATCTCCCTAGAACCACAAAATTGTTGGCAGTAGCTCTTGAAAACGGCCATAAAATGAGAAAATGATGATTTTCTGGTCAGATCTATCAAACATGTAAGGGTTCTTACGAGGCATGCAAATCCGCCTGGAACCCACAAACTGTGGGCAATAACTCATGAAATCGACCAAAAAACACGAAAACGACGAGTTTTGGGTCATAACTCTCAAACATGTATCAGGTCTTAAGGTTGTTGTAAATCGCCCTGGAAACCCAAAACTGTGGGCAATAGCTCATGAAAATAGTCATAAAACACGAAAAGTACGAGTTTCTGGTCATGTCTCTCAAACATGCAATTGTTCTTACGAGGCATGCAAATCCGCTGGAACCCCAAAACTTTGGGCAATATCTCATGAAAACGGCCATAAAACACGAAAATGACGAGTTTCTGGTGATATCTATCAAACATGTAAGGGTTCCTACGAGGCATGCAAATCCACCTGGAACCAACAAACTGTGGCCAATACCTCATGAAAACGACCATAAAACACAAAAAACGATGAGTTTTTGCTCATAACTCTGAAACATGTATCAGGTCTTAAGGGTTGATGTAAGTCGCCCTGGAACCCCAAAACTGTGGGCAATAGCTCATGAAAACTGCAATAAAACACGAAAAGTACGAGTTTTGGTCATGTCTCTGAAACATGCAATTGTTCTTACGAGGCATGCAAATCCGCTGGAACCCCAAAACTATGGGCAATATCTCATGAAAACGGCCATAAAACACGAAAATGACGAGTTTCTGGTGATAACTATCAAACATGTAAGGGTTCTTAACAGGCATGCAAATCCGCCTAGAACCCAAAAAGTGTGGGCAATAACTCATGAAAATGACCATAAAACACGAAAACGACAAGTTTTGGTTATAAATCTCAAACATGTATCAGGTCTTAAGGTTGTTGTAAATTGCCCTGGAACCACAAAATTGTGGGCAATATCTCATGAAAACAGCCATAAAACACGAAAACTACGAGTTTTGGGTCATATCTCTCCAACATGTATCAGGAATAACTCACGAAATGGCCATAAACACAAAAACGACGAGCTTTTGGTCATAACTCTCAAACATGTATCGGGTCATAAGGTCGTTTTAAATCGCCCTGGAACTCGAAAACTGTAGGCAATAGCTCATGAAAATGTCCATAAAACGCGAAAACGACTAGCTTCTGTTCATATCTCTAAAACATGTAAGGGTTCTTATGAGGCATGAAATCCTCCGGAACCCAAAAACTGTGGGCAATAACTCATGAAAATGACCATAAAACACGAAAACGACGAGTTTTTAGTCATAACTCTCAAACATGTATCGAGTTTTTATGTTGATGTAAATCTCCCTAGAACCACAAAATTGTTGGCAGTAGCTCTTGAAAACGGCCATAAAATGAGAAAATGATGATTTTCTGGTCAGATCTATCAAACATGTAAGGGTTCTTACGAGGCATGCAAATCCGCCTGGAACCCACAAACTGTGGGCAATAACTCATGAAAACGACCAAAAAACACGAAAACGACGAGTTTTGGGTCATAACTCTCAAACATGTATCAGGTCTTAAGGTTGTTGTAAATCGCCCTGGAAACCCAAAACTGTGGGCAATAGCTCATGAAAATAGTCATAAAACACGAAAAGTACGAGTTTCTGGTCATGTCTCTCAAACATGCAATTGTTCTTACGAGGCATGCAAATCCGCTGGAACCCCAAAACTATGGGCAATATCTCATGAAAACGGCCATAAAACACGAAAATGACGAGTTTCTGGTGATATCTATCAAACATGTAAGGGTTCCTACGAGGCATGCAAATCCACCTGGAACCCAAAAACTGTGGGCAATAACTCATGAAAACGACCATAAAACACAAAAACGACGAGTTTTTGCTCATAACTCTGAAACATGTATCAGGTCTTAAGGGTTGATGTAAGTCGCCCTGGAACCCCAAAACTGTGGGCAATAGCTCATGAAAACTGCAATAAAACACGAAAAGTACGAGTTTCTGGTCATGTCTCTGAAACATGAATTGTTCTTACGAGGCATGCAAATCCGCTGGAACCCCAAACTATGGGCAATATCTCATGAAAACGGCCATAAAACACGAAAATGACGAGTTTCTGGTGATAACTATCAAACATGTAAGGGTTCTTAACAGGCATGCAAATCCGCCTAGAACCCAAAAAGTGTGGGCAATAACTCATGAAAATGACCATAAAACACGAAAACGACAAGTTTTTGGTTATAAATCTCAAACATGTATCAGGTCTTAAGGTTGTTGTAAATTGCCCTGGAACCACAAAATTGTGGGCAATATCTCATGAAAACAGCCATAAAACACGAAAACTACGAGTTTTGGGTCATATCTCTCCAACATGTATCAGGAATAACTCACGAAATGGCCATAAACACAAAAACGACGAGCTTTTGGTCATAACTCTCAAACATGTATCGGGTCATAAGGTCGTTTTAAATCGCCCTGGAACTCGAAAACTGTAGGCAATAGCTCATGAAAATGTCCATAAAACGCGGAAAACGACTAGCTTCTGTTCATATCTCTAAAACATGTAAGGGTTCTTATGAGGCATGAAATCCTCCCGGAACCCAAAAACTGTGGGCAATAACTCATGAAAATGACCATAAAACACGAAAACGACGAGTTTTTAGTCATAACTCTCAAACATGTATCGAGTTTTTATGTTGATGTAAATCTCCCTAGAACCACAAAATTGTTGGCAGTAGCTCTTGAAAACGGCCATAAAATGAGAAGAAATGATGATTTTCTGGTCAGATCTATCAAACATGTAAGGGTTCTTACGAGGCATGCAAATCCGCCTGGAACCCACAAACTGTGGGCAATAACTCATGAAAACGACCAAAAAACACGAAAACGACGAGTTTTGGGTCATAACTCTCAAACATGTATCAGGTCTTAAGGTTGTTGTAAATCGCCCGGAAACCAAAAACTGTGGGCAATAGCTCATGAAAATAGTCATAAAACACGAAAAGTACGAGTTTCTGGTCATGTCTCTCAAACATGCAATTGTTCTTACGAGGCATGCAAATCCGCTGGTGTGGAACCCCAAAACTATGGGCAATATCTCATGAAAACGCCATAAAACACGAAAATGACGAGTTTCTGGTGATATCTATCAAACATGTAAGGTTCCTACGAGGCATGCAAATCCACCTGGAACCACAAACTGTGGCCAATACCTCATGAAAACGACCAAAACACAAAAACGACGAGTTTTTGCTCATAACTCTGAAACATGTATCAGGTCTTAAGGGTTGATAAGTCGCCCTGGAACCCCAAAACTGTGGGCAATAGCTCATGAAAACTGCAATAAAACACGAAAAGTACGAGTTTCTGGTCATGTCTCTGAAACATGCAATTGTTCTTACGAGGCATGCAAATCCGCTGGAACCCCAAAACTATGGGCAATATCTCATGAAAACGGCCATAAAACACGAAAATGACGAGTTTCTGGTGATATCTATCAAACATGTAAGGGTTCTTAACAGGCATGCAAATCCGCCTAGAACCCAAAAAGTGGGCCATAACTCATGAAAATGACCATAAAACACGAAAAACAAAGTTTTTGGTTATAAATCTCAACATGTATCAGGTCTTAAGGTTGTTGTAAATTGCCCTGGAACCACAAAAATTGTGGGCAATATCTCATGAAAACAGCCAATAAAACACGAAAACTACGAGTTTTGGGTCATATCTCTCCAACATGTATCAGGAATAACTCACGAAATGGCATAAACACACAAAACGACGAGCTTTGGTCATAACTCTCAAACATGTATCGGGTCATAAGGTCGTTTTAAATCGCCCTGGAACTCGAAAACTGTAGGCAATAGCTCATGAAAATGTCCATAAAACGCGAAAACGACTAGCTTCTGTTCATATCTCTAAAACATGTAAGGGTTCTTATGAGGCATGAAATCCTCCCGGAACCCAAAAACTGTGGGCAATAACTCATGAAAATGACCAAAACACGAAAACGACGAGTTTTTAGTCATAACTCTCAAACATGTATCGAGTTTTTATGTTGATGTAAATCTCCCTAGAACCACAAAATGTTGGCAGTAGCTCTTGAAAACGGCCATAAAATGAGAAAATGATGATTTTTGGTCAGATCTATCAAACATGTAAGGGTTCTTACGAGGCATGCAAATCCGCCTGGAACCCACAACTGTGGGCAATAACTCATGAAAACGACAAAAAAACACACGAAAACGACGAGTTTTGGGTCATAACTCTCAAACATGTATCAGTCTTAAGTTGTTGTAAATCGCCCTGGAAACCCAAAACTGTGGGCAATAGCTCATGAAAATAGTCATAAAAACAGAAAAGTACGAGTTTCTGGTCATGTCTCTCAAATATGCAATTGTTCTTACGAGGCATGCAAATCCGCTGGAACCCCAAAACTATGGCAATATCTCTATGAAAACGGCCATAAAACACGAAAATGACGAGTTTCTGGTGATATCTATCAAACATGTAAGGGTTCCTACGAGGCATGCAAATCCACCTGGAACAACAAACTGGGGCCAATACTCATGAAAACGACCATAAACACAAAAACGACGAGTTTTTGCTCATAACTCTGAAACATGTATCAGGTTTAAGGGTTGATGTAAGTCGCCCTGGAACCCCAAAAACTGTGGGCAATAGCTCATGAAAACTGCAATAAAACACGAAAAGTACGAGTTTCTGGTCATGTCTCTGAAACATGAATTGTTCTTACGAGGCATGCAAATCCGCTGGAACCCAAAACTAGGCAATATCTCATGAAAACGGCCATAAAACACGAAAATGACGAGTTTCTGGTGATATCTATCAAACATGTAAGGGTTCTTAACAGGCATGCAAAATCCGCCTAGAACCCAAAAATTGTGGGCAATAACTCATGAAAATGACCATAAAACGAAAACGACAACGACAAGTTTTGGTTATAAATCTCAAACATGTATCAGGTCTTAAGGTTGTTGTAAATTGCCCCTGGAACCACAAAATTGTGGGCAATATCTCATGAAAACAGCCATAAAACACGAAAACTACGAGTTTTGGGTCATATCTCTCCAACATGTATCAGGAATAACTCACGAAATGGCCATAAACACAAAAACGACGAGCTTTTGGTCATAACTCTCAAAACATGTATCGGGTCATAAGGTCGTTTTAAATCGCCCTGGAACTCGAAAACTGTAGGCAATAGCTCATGAAAAGTCCATAAAACGCGGGGAAAACGACTAGCTTCTGTTCATATCTCTAAAACATGTAAGGGTTCTTATGAGGCATGAATCCTCCCGGAACCCAAAACTGTGGGCAATAACTCATGAAAATGACCATAAAACACGAAACGACGAGTTTTTAGTCATAACTCTCAAACATGTATCGAGTTTTTATGTTGATGTAAATCTCCCTAAAACCACAAAATTGTTGGCAGTAGCTCTTGAAAACGGCCATAAAATGAGAAAATGATGATTTTCTGGTCAGATCTATCAAAACATGTAAGGGTTCTTACGAGGCATGCAAATCGCCTGGAACCCACAAACTGTGGGCAAATAACTCATGAAAACGACCAAAAAACACGAAAACGACGAGTTTTGGGTCATAACTCTCAAACATGTATCAGGTCTTAGGTTGTTTGTAAATCGCCCTGGAAACCCAAAACTGTGGGCAATAGCTCATGAAAATAGTCATAAAACACGAAAATACGAGTTTCTGGTCATGTCTCTCAAAATGCAATTGTTCTTACGAGGCATGCAAATCCGCTGGAACCCCAAAACTATGGGCCTATCTCATGAAAACGGCCATAAAACACGAAAATGACGAGTTTCTGGTGATATCTATCAAAACATGTAAGGGTTCCTACGAGGCATGCAAATCCACCTGGAACCAACAAAACTGTGGCCAATACCTCATGAAAACGACCATAAAACACAAAAAACGACGAGTTTTTGCTCATAACTCTGAAACATGTATCAGGTCTTAAGGGTTGATGTAAGTCGCCCTGGAACCCCAAAACTGTGGGCATAGCTCATGAAAACTGCAATAAAACACGAAAAGTACGAGTTTTTGGTCATGTTCTGAAACATGCAATTGTTCTTACGAGGCATGCAAATCCGCTGGAACCTCCCAAAACTATGGGCAATATCTCATGAAAACGGCCATAAAACACGAAAATGACGAGTTT
>CAJUWN010001711.1:0-24880 GCA_910589765.1 Avena atlantica | reverse complement strand
TTTTTGGTCATAACTCTCAAACATGAACCGGGTCTAACAGAAATGTAAATCTCCATGAAGCCTCAAAATTGTGGATAATAACCCATGAAAACGGTCGTAAAAGACGAAAACGCGGAGTTTTTATTCATAACTCTCAAAAAAATGTATCGGGTCTTACGGGCCTTGCAAATCGCCCTGGAAACCCCAAAACTGTCGGCAATAGCTCATGAAAACGGTCATAAAACGCGAAAACGACAAGTTTTTGTCATAACTGTCAAACAGTTACCGGGTCTTACAGAAATGCAAATCTCCATGAAACCTCAAAATTGGGGCAATTACCCATGATAACAGCCATAAAAGACGAAAACACGTAGTTTTGTTCATAAGTCTCAAAATGTATATCGGTCTTACGGACCATGCAAAATCACCCTGGAACCCCAAATCGAGGACAAAAGCTCATGAAAACAATGTTAAAATGCGAAAACGACAGTTTTTTGGTTCATAACTATCAAACATGTATTGGGTTTACGGTCGTTGTAAATCGCCACGGTACCCCCAAAACTGTGGGCAATAGCTCATGAAAACGGTTATAAAACGAGAAATAATGAGGTTTTCATTGTAACTCGCAAACATGTATCGGGTCTTGTGGTCATTGTAAATCTCCCTTGAATGCCAAAAAACGGTCGGCAAACACAAAAAACGACAAGTTTTGGGTCATATATATCAAACATGTATGGAGTCTTACGGGCCATCCAAGTCGCCCTGGTACCCCAAAAAGTGGGCAAATAGCTCAGGAAAACGACATTAAAACGAGAAAACAATGAGTGTTTGGTCATATCTCTCAAACATGTATCGGGTCTTACGGGCCATGAAATCGCCCTGGAGCCCCAAAACAATGAGCAATAGCTCATGAAAACAGTCATAAAACGCGAAATCAAAATTTTTTTTGTTCATAACTCTCAAACATGTATCTAGTCTTACTGTTTGTTGTAAATTTCAATGGAACCCCAAAATTGTAGGAAATAGCTCATGAAAACGGCCTTAAAATGCCAAAAAACACGGAGTTTTTTTGTCATATATCTATCAAACATGTATCGGGTCTTACTGGCCATCCAAATCTCCCCGGAGCCCCAAAACTGTGGGCAATAGCTCATGAAAAAGAGGTAAAATGTGATAACGACAAGTTTTTGGTCATAACTATCAAATATGTATTGGGTTTTACGATCGTTGTAAATCGCCACGGTACCCCAAACTATGGGCAATATCTCATGAAAACGGCTATAGAACGAGAAAACAATGAGTTTTCGTTGTGGTCTTGTGGTCATTGTAAATCTCCCTAGGACGCCAAAAACGGTCGTCAAACACAAAAAACGACGAGTTTTTTATCATATCTCCAAACATGTATCGGGTCTTACGGGCTATGAAAATCTACCTGGAGCCCCAAAACTAAAGGCAATAGCTCATTAAATCGGTCATAAAACGCGAAAAGACGATTTTTGGTCATAACTCTCAAACATGTACCGGGTCTAACAGAAATGTAAATCGCCATGAAGCCTCAAAATTGTGGATAATAACCCATGAAAACGGTCGTAAAAGACGAAAACGCGGAGTTTTTATTCATAACTCTCAAAAAATGTATCGGGTCTTACGGGCCTTGCAAATCGCCCTGGAAACCCCAAAACCGTCGGCAATAGCTCATGAAAACGGTCATAAAACGCGAAAACGACAAGTTTTTGGTCATAACTGTCAAACATGTACCGGGTCTTACAGAAATGTAAATCTCCATGAAACCTCAAAATTGTGGGCAATAACCCATGATAACAGCCATAAAAGACGAAAACACGTAGTTTTTGTTCATAAGTCTCAAAAATGTATCGGGTCTTACGGACCATGCAAATCACCCTGGAACCCCAAAATCGAGGACAACAGCTCATGAAAACAATGGTAAAATGCGAAAACGACAAGTTTTTGGTCATAACTATCAAACATGTATTGGGTTTTACGGTCGTTGTAAATCGCCACGGTACCCCAAAACTGTGGGCAATAGCTCATGAAAACGGTTATAAAACGAGAAATAATGAGGTTTTCATTGTAACTCGCAAACATGTATCGGGTCTTGTGGTCATTGTAAATCTCCCTTGAATGCCAAAAACGGTCGGCAAACACAAAAACGACAAGTTTTTGGTCATATCTATCAAACATGTATGGAGTCTTACGGGCCATCCAAGTCGCCCTGGTACCCCAAAAATGTGGGCAATAGCTCAGGAAAACGACATTAAAACGAGAAAACAATGAGTGTTTGGTCATATCTCTCAAACATGTATCGGGTCTTACGGGCCATGAAAATCGCCCTGGAGCCCCAAAACAATGAGCAATAGCTCATGAAAACAGTCATAAAACGCGAAATCAAAATTTTTTTTTTCATAACTCTCAAACATGTATCTAGTCTTACTGTTGTTGTAAATTTCAATGGAACCCCAAAATTGTAGGAAATAGCTCATGAAAACGGCCTTAAAATGCCAAAAACACGGAGTTTTTTTTGTCATATCTATCAAACATGTATCGGGTCTTACTGGCCATCCAAATCTCCCCGAGCCCCAAAACTGTGGCAATAGCTCATGAAAAAGAGGTAAAATGTGATAACGACAAGTTTTTGGTCATAACTATCAAATATGTATTGGGTTTACGATCGTTGTAAATCGCCACGGTACCCCAAAACTATGGGCAATATCTCATGAAAACGGCTATAGAACGAGAAAACAATGAGTTTTTCGTTGTGGTCTTGTGGTCATTGTAAATCTCCCTAGGACGCCAAAAACGGTCGTCAAACACAAAAACGACGAGTTTTTTTATCATATCTCTCAAACATGTATCGGTCTTTCGGGATATGAAAATCACCTGGAGCCCCAAAACTAAAGCAATAGCTCATTAAATCGGTCATAAAACGCGAAAAGACATTTTTTTGGTCATAACTCTCAAACATGAACCGGGTCTAACAGAAATGTAAATCTCCATGAAGCCTCAAATTGTGGATAATAACCCATGAAAACGGTCGTAAAAGACGAAAACGCGGAGTTTTTATTCATAACTCTCAAAAATGTATCGGGTCTTACGGGCCTTGCAAATCGCCCTGGAACCCCAAAACCGTCGGCAATAGCTCATGAAAACGGTCATAAAACGCGAAAACGACAAGTTTTTGGTCATAACTGTCAAACATGTACCGGGTCTTACAGAAATGCAAATCTCCATGAAACCTCAAAATTGTGGGCAATAACCCATGATAACAGCCATAAAAGACGAAAACACGTAGTTTTGTTCATAAGTCTCAAAAAATGTATCGGGTCTTACGGACCATGCAAATCACCCTGGAACCCCAAAATCGAGGACAACAGCTCATGAAAACAATGGTAAAATGCGAAAACGACAAGTTTTTGGTCATAACTATCAAACATGTATTGGGTTTTACGGTCGTTGTAAATCGCCACGGTACCCCAAAACTGTGGGCAATAGCTCATGAAAACGGTTATAAAACGAGAAATAATGAGGTTTTCATTGTAACTCGCAAACATGTATCGGGTCTTGTGGTCATTGTAAATCTCCCTTGAATGCCAAAAACGGTCGGCAAACACAAAAACGACAAGTTTTGGGTCATATATATCAAACATGTATGGAGTCTTACGGGCCATCCAAGTCGCCCTGGTACCCAAAAATGTGGGCAATAGCTCAGGAAAACGACATTAAAACGAGAAAACAATGAGTGTTTGGTCATATCTCTCAAACATGTATCGGGTCTTACGGGCCATGAAAATCGCCCTGGAGCCCCAAAACAATGAGCAATAGCTCATGAAAACAGTCATAAAACGCGAAATCAAATTTTTTTTTGTTCATAACTCTCAAACATGTATCTAGTCTTACTGTTGTTGTAAATTTCAATGGAACCCCAAAATTGTAGGAAATAGCTCATGAAAACGGCCTTAAAATGCCAAAACACGGAGTTTTTTTTGTCATATCTATCAAACATGTATCGGGTCTTACTGGCCATCCAAATCTCCCCGGAGCCCCAAAACTGTGGGCAATAGCTCATGAAAAAGAGGTAAAATGTGATAACGACAAGTTTTTGGTCATAACTATCAAATATGTATTGGGTTTTACGATCGTTGTAAATCGCCACGGTACCCCAAAACTATGGGCAATATCTCATGAAAACGGCTATAGAACGAGAAAACAATGAGTTTTTCGTTGTGGTCTTGTGGTCATTGTAAATCTCCCTAGGACGCCAAAAACGGTCGTCAAACACAAAAACGACGAGTTTTTTATCATATCTCTCAAACATGTATCGGGTCTTTCGGGATATGAAAATCCACCTGGAGCCCCAAAACTAAAGGCAATAGCTCATTAAATCGGTCATAAAACGCGAAAAGACAATTTTTTGGTCATAACTCTCAAACATGAACCGGGTCTAACAGAAATGTAAATCTCCATGAAGCCTCAAAATTGTGGATAATAACCCATGAAAACGGTCGTAAAAGACGAAAACGCGGAGTTTTTATTCATAACTCTCAAAAAATGTATCGGGTCTTACGGGCCTTGCAAATCGCCCTGGAACCCCAAAACCGTCGGCAATAGCTCATGAAAACGGTCATAAAACGCGAAAACGACAAGTTTTTGGTCATAACTGTCAAACATGTACCGGGTCTTACAGAAATGCAAATCTCCATGAAACCTCAAAATTGTGGGCAATAACCCATGATAACAGCCATAAAAGACGAAAACACGTAGTTTTTGTTCATAAGTCTCAAAAATGTATCGGGTCTTACGGACCATGCAAATCACCCTGGAACCCCAAAATCGAGGACAAAAGCTCATGAAAACAATGGTAAAATGCGAAAACGACAAGTTTTTGGTCATAACTATCAAACATGTATTGGGTTTTACGGTCGTTGTAAATCGCCACGGTACCCCAAAACTGTGGGCAATAGCTCATGAAAACGGTTATAAAACGAGAAATAATGAGGTTTTCATTGTAACTCGCAAACATGTATCGGGTCTTGTGGTCATTGTAAATCTCCCTTGAATGCCAAAAACGGTCGGCAAACACAAAAACGACAAGTTTTGGGTCATATATATCAAACATGTATGGAGTCTTACGAGCCATCCAAGTCGCCCTGGTACCCCAAAAATGTGGGCAATAGCTCAGGAAAACGACATTAAAACGAGAAAACAATGAGTGTTTGGTCATATCTCTCAAACATGTATCGGGTCTTACGGGCCATGAAAATCGCCCTGGAGCCCCAAAACAATGAGCAATAGCTCATGAAAACAGTCATAAAACGCGAAATCAAATTTTTTTTGTTCATAACTCTCAAACATGTATCTAGTCTTACTGTTGTTGTAAATTTCAATGGAACCCCAAAATTGTAGGAAATAGCTCATGAAAACGGCCTTAAAATGCCAAAAACACGGAGTTTTTTTGTCATATCTATCAAGCATGTATCGGGTCTTACTGGCCATCCAAATCTCCCCGGAGCCCCAAAACTGTGGGCAATAGCTCATGAAAAAGAGGTAAAATGTGATAACGACAAGTTTTTGGTCATAACTATCAAATATGTATTGGGTTTTACGATCGTTGTAAATCGCCACGGTACCCCAAAACTATGGGCAATATCTCATGAAAACGGCTATAGAACGAGAAAACAATGAGGTTTTCGTTGTGGTCTTGTGGTCATTGTAAATCTCCCTAGGACGCCAAAAACGGTCGTCAAAC
This sequence comes from Avena atlantica, assembly GCA_910589765.1. Taxonomy (NCBI): domain Eukaryota; kingdom Viridiplantae; phylum Streptophyta; class Magnoliopsida; order Poales; family Poaceae; genus Avena; species Avena atlantica. Next base: position 19,137 of record CAJUWN010001711.1, on the reverse strand, counting down.
ACAAAAACGACGAGTTTTTTATGATATCTCTCAAACATGTATCGGGTCTTACGGGATATGAAAATCCACCTGGAGCCCCAAAACTAAAGGCAATAGCTCATTAAATCGGTCATAAAACGCGAAAAGACGATTTTTTGGTCATAACTCTCAAACATGTACCGGGTCTAACAGAAATGTAAATCGCCATGAAGCCTCAAAATTGTGGATAATAACCCATGAAAACGGCCGTAAAAGACGAAAACGCGGAGTTTTTATTCATAACTCTCAAAAATGTATCGGGTCTTACGGGCCTTGCAAATCGCCCTGGAACCCCAAAACCGTCGGCAATAGCTCATGAAAACGGTCATAAAACGCGAAAACGACAAGTTTTTGGTCATAACTGTCAAACATGTACCGGGTCTTACAGAAATGCAAATCTCCATGAAACCTCAAAATTGTGGGCAATAACCCATGATAACAGCCATAAAAGACGAAAACACGTAGTTTTTGTTCATAAGTCTCAAAAAATGTATCGGGTCTTACGGACCATGCAAATCACCCTGGAACCCCAAAATCGAGGACAACAGCTCATGAAAACAATGGTAAAATGCGAAAACGACAAGTTTTTGGTCATAACTATCAAACATGTATTGGTTTTACGGTCGTTGTAAATCGCCACGGTACCCCAAAACTGTGGGCAATAGCTCATGAAAACGGTTATAAAACGAGAAATAATGAGGTTTTCATTGTAACTCGCAAACATGTATCGGGTCTTGTGGTCATTGTAAATCTCCCTTGAATGCCAAAAACGGTCGGCAAACACAAAAACGACAAGTTTTGGGTCATATATATCAAACATGTATGGAGTCTTACGGGCCATCCAAGTCGCCCTGGTACCCCAAAAATGTGGGCAATAGCTCAGGAAAACGACATTAAAACGAGAAAACAATGAGTGTTTGGTCATATCTCTCAAACATGTATCGGGTCTTACGGGCCATGAAAATCGCCCTGGAGCCCCAAAACAATGAGCAATAGCTCATGAAAACAGTCATAAAACGCGAAATCAAATTTTTTTTGTTCATAACTCTCAAACATGTATCTAGTCTTACTGTTGTTGTAAATTTCAATGGAACCCCAAAATTGTAGGAAATAGCTCATGAAAACGGCCTTAAAATGCCAAAAACACGGAGTTTTTTTTGTCATATCTATCAAACATGTATCGGGTCTTACTGGCCATCCAAATCTCCCCGGAGCCCCAAAACTGTGGGCAATAGCTCATGAAAAAGAGGTAAAATGTGATAACGACAAGTTTTTGGTCATAACTATCAAATATGTATTGGGTTTTACGATCGTTGTAAATCGCCACGGTACCCCAAAACTATGGGCAATATCTCATGAAAACGGCTATAGAACGAGAAAACAATGAGTTTTTCGTTGTGGTCTTGTGGTCATTGTAAATCTCCCTAGGACGCCAAAAACGGTCGTCAAACACAAAAACGACGAGTTTTTTATCATATCTCTCAAACATGTATCGGGTCTTTCGGGATATGAAAATCCACCTGGAGCCCCAAAACTAAAGGCAATAGCTCATTAAATCGGTCATAAAACGCGAAAAGACATTTTTTGGTCATAACTCTCAAACATGAACCGGGTCTAACAGAAATGTAAATCTCCATGAAGCCTCAAAATTGTGGATAATAACCCATGAAAACGGTCGTAAAAGACGAAAACGCGGAGTTTTTATTCATAACTCTCAAAAATGTATCGGGTCTTACGGGCCTTGCAAATCGCCCTGGAACCCCAAAACTGTCGGCAATAGCTCATGAAAACGGTCATAAAACGCGAAAACGACAAGTTTTTGGTCATAACTGTCAAACATGTACCGGGTCTTACAGAAATGCAAATCTCCATGAAACCTCAAAATTGTGGGCAATAACCCATGATAACAGCCATAAAAGACGAAAACACGTAGTTTTTGTTCATAAGTCTCAAAAAATGTATCGGGTCTTACGGACCATGCAAATCACCCTGGAACCCCAAAATCGAGGACAAAAGCTCATGAAAACAATGGTAAAATGCGAAAACGACAAGTTTTTGGTCATAACTATCAAACATGTATTGGGTTTTACGGTCGTTGTAAATCGCCACGGTACCCCAAAACTGTGGGCAATAGCTCATGAAAACGGTTATAAAACGAGAAATAATGAGGTTTTCATTGTAACTCGCAAACATGTATCGGGTCTTGTGGTCATTGTAAATCTCCCTTGAATGCCAAAAACGGTCGGCAAACACAAAAACGACAAGTTTTGGGTCATATATATCAAACATGTATGGAGTCTTACGGGCCATCCAAGTCGCCCTGGTACCCCAAAAATGTGGGCAATAGCTCAGGAAAACGACATTAAAACGAGAAAACAATGAGTGTTTGGTCATATCTCTCAAACATGTATCGGGTCTTACGGGCCATGAAAATCGCCCTGGAGCCCCAAAACAATGAGCAATAGCTCATGAAAACAGTCATAAAACGCGAAATCAAATTTTTTTTGTTCATAACTCTCAAACATGTATCTAGTCTTACTGTTGTTGTAAATTTCAATGGAACCCCAAAATTGTAGGAAATAGCTCATGAAAACGGCCTTAAAATGCCAAAAACACGGAGTTTTTTTGTCATATCTATCAAACATGTATCGGGTCTTACTGGCCATCCAAATCTCCCCGGAGCCCCAAAACTGTGGGCAATAGCTCATGAAAAAGAGGTAAAATGTGATAACGACAAGTTTTTGGTCATAACTATCAAATATGTATTGGGTTTTACGATCGTTGTAAATCGCCACGGTACCCCAAAACTATGGGCAATATCTCATGAAAACGGCTATAGAACGAGAAAACAATGAGGTTTTCGTTGTGGTCTTGTGGTCATTGTAAATCTCCCTAGGACGCCAAAAACGGTCGTCAAACACAAAAACGACGAGTTTTTTATGATATCTCTCAAACATGTATCGGGTCTTACGGGCTATGAAAATCTACCTGGAGCCCCAAAACTAAAGGCAATAGCTCATTAAATCGGTCATAAAACGCGAAAAGACGATTTTTTGGTCATAACTCTCAAACATGTACCGGGTCTAACAGAAATGTAAATCGCCATGAAGCCTCAAAATTGTGGATAATAACCCATGAAAACGGCCGTAAAAGACGAAAACGCGGAGTTTTTATTCATAACTCTCAAAAATGTATCGGGTCTTACGGGCCTTGCAAATCGCCCTGGAACCCCAAAACCGTCGGCAATAGCTCATGAAAACGGTCATAAAACGCGAAAACGACAAGTTTTTGGTCATAACTGTCAAACATGTACCGGGTCTTACAGAAATGTAAATCTCCATGAAACCTCAAAATTGTGGGCAATAACCCATGATAACAGCCATAAAAGACGAAAACACGTAGTTTTTGTTCATAAGTCTCAAAAAATGTATCGGGTCTTACGGACCATGCAAATCACCCTGGAACCCCAAAATCGAGGACAACAGCTCATGAAAACAATGGTAAAATGCGAAAACGACAAGGTTTTGGTCATAACTATCAAACATGTATTGGGTTTTACGGTCGTTGTAAATCGCCACGGTACCCCAAAACTGTGGGCAATAGCTCATGAAAACGGCTATAAAACGAGAAATAATGAGGTTTTCGTTGTAACTCGCAAACATGTATCGGGTCTTGTGGTCATTGTAAATCTCCCTTGAATGCCAAAAACGGTCGGCAAACACAAAAACGACAAGTTTTTGGTCATATCTATCAAACATGTATGGAGTCTTACGGGCCATCCAAGTCGCCCTGGTACCCCAAAAATGTGGGCAATAGCTCAGGAAAACAACATTAAAACGAGAAAACAATGAGTGTTTGGTCATATCTCTCAAACATGTATCGGGTCTTACGGGCCATGAAAATCGCCCTGGAGCCCCAAAACAATGAGCAATAGCTCATGAAAACAGTCATAAAACGCGAAATCAAATTTTTTTTGTTCATAACTCTCAAACATGTATCTAGTCTTACTGTTGTTGTAAATTTCAATGGAACCCCAAAATTGTAGGAAATAGCTCATGAAAACGGCCTTAAAATGCCAAAAACACGGAGTTTTTTTTGTCATATCTATCAAACATGTATCGGGTCTTACTGGCCATCCAAATCTCCCCGGAGCCCCAAAACTGTGGGCAATAGCTCATGAAAAAGAGGTAAAATGTGATAACGACAAGTTTTTGGTCATAACTATCAAATATGTATTGGGTTTTACGATCGTTGTAAATCGCCACGGTACCCCAAAACTATGGGCAATATCTCATGAAAACGGCTATAGAACGAGAAAACAATGAGTTTTTCGTTGTGGTCTTGTGGTCATTGTAAATCTCCCTAGGACGCCAAAAACGGTCGTCAAACACAAAAACGACGAGTTTTTTATCATATCTCTCAAACATGTATCGGGTCTTTCGGGATATGAAAATCCACCTGGAGCCCCAAAACTAAAGGCAATAGCTCATTAAATCGGTCATAAAACGCGAAAAGACAATTTTTTGGTCATAACTCTCAAACATGAACCGGGTCTAACAGAAATGTAAATCTCCATGAAGCCTCAAAATTGTGGATAATAACCCATGAAAACGGTCGTAAAAGACGAAAACGCGGAGTTTTTATTCATAACTCTCAAAAAATGTATCGGGTCTTACGGGCCTTGCAAATCGCCCTGGAACCCCAAAACCGTCGGCAATAGCTCATGAAAACGGTCATAAAACGCGAAAACGACAAGTTTTTGGTCATAACTGTCAAACATGTACCGGGTCTTACAGAAATGCAAATCTCCATGAAACCTCAAAATTGTGGGCAATAACCCATGATAACAGCCATAAAAGACGAAAACACGTAGTTTTTGTTCATAAGTCTCAAAAAATGTATCGGGTCTTACGGACCATGCAAATCACCCTGGAACCCCAAAATCGAGGACAACAGCTCATGAAAACAATGGTAAAATGCGAAAACGACAAGTTTTTGGTCATAACTATCAAACATGTATTGGGTTTTACGGTCGTTGTAAATCGCCACGGTACCCCAAAACTGTGGGCAATAGCTCATGAAAACGGTTATAAAACGAGAAATAATGAGGTTTTCATTGTAACTCGCAAACATGTATCGGGTCTTGTGGTCATTGTAAATCTCCCTTGAATGCCAAAAACGGTCGGCAAACACAAAAACGACAAGTTTTGGGTCATATATATCAAACATGTATGGAGTCTTACGGGCCATCCAAGTCGCCCTGGTACCCCAAAAATGTGGGCAATAGCTCAGGAAAACGACATTAAAACGAGAAAACAATGAGTGTTTGGTCATATCTCTCAAACATGTATCGGGTCTTACGGGCCATGAAAATCGCCCTGGAGCCCCAAAACAATGAGCAATAGCTCATGAAAACAGTCATAAAACGCGAAATCAAATTTTTTTTGTTCATAACTCTCAAACATGTATCTAGTCTTACTGTTGTTGTAAATTTCAATGGAACCCCAAAATTGTAGGAAATAGCTCATGAAAACGGCCTTAAAATGCCAAAAACACGGAGTTTTTTTTGTCATATCTATCAAACATGTATCGGGTCTTACTGGCCATCCAAATCTCCCCGGAGCCCCAAAACTGTGGGCAATAGCTCATGAAAAAGAGGTAAAATGTGATAACGACAAGTTTTTGGTCATAACTATCAAATATGTATTGGGTTTTACGATCGTTGTAAATCGCCACGGTACCCCAAAACTATGGGCAATATCTCATGAAAACGGCTATAGAACGAGAAAACAATGAGTTTTTCGTTGTGGTCTTGTGGTCATTGTAAATCTCCCTAGGACGCCAAAAACGGTCGTCAAACACAAAAACGACGAGTTTTTTATCATATCTCTCAAACATGTATCGGGTCTTTCGGGATATGAAAATCCACCTGGAGCCCCAAAACTAAAGGCAATAGCTCATTAAATCGGTCATAAAACGCGAAAAGACGATTTTTTGGTCATAACTCTCAAACATGAACCGGGTCTAACAGAAATGTAAATCTCCATGAAGCCTCAAAATTGTGGATAATAACCCATGAAAACGGTCGTAAAAGACGAAAACGCGGAGTTTTTATTCATAACTCTCAAAAAATGTATCGGGTCTTACGGGCCTTGCAAATCGCCCTGGAACCCCAAAACTGTCGGCAATAGCTCATGAAAACGGTCATAAAACGCGAAAACGACAAGTTTTTGGTCATAACTGTCAAACATGTACCGGGTCTTACAGAAATGCAAATCTCCATGAAACCTCAAAATTGTGGGCAATAACCCATGATAACAGCCATAAAAGACGAAAACACGTAGTTTTTGTTCATAAGTCTCAAAAAATGTATCGGGTCTTACGGACCATGCAAATCACCCTGGAACCCCAAAATCGAGGACAAAAGCTCATGAAAACAATGGTAAAATGCGAAAACGACAAGTTTTTGGTCATAACTATCAAACATGTATTGGGTTTTACGGTCGTTGTAAATCGCCACGGTACCCCAAAACTGTGGGCAATAGCTCATGAAAACGGTTATAAAACGAGAAATAATGAGGTTTTCATTGTAACTCGCAAACATGTATCGGGTCTTGTGGTCATTGTAAATCTCCCTTGAATGCCAAAAACGGTCGGCAAACACAAAAACGACAAGTTTTGGGTCATATATATCAAACATGTATGGAGTCTTACGGGCCATCCAAGTCGCCCTGGTACCCCAAAAATGTGGGCAATAGCTCAGGAAAACGACATTAAAACGAGAAAACAATGAGTGTTTGGTCATATCTCTCAAACATGTATCGGGTCTTACGGGCCATGAAAATCGCCCTGGAGCCCCAAAACAATGAGCAATAGCTCATGAAAACAGTCATAAAACGCGAAATCAAATTTTTTTTGTTCATAACTCTCAAACATGTATCTAGTCTTACTGTTGTTGTAAATTTCAATGGAACCCCAAAATTGTAGGAAATAGCTCATGAAAACGGCCTTAAAATGCCAAAAACACGGAGTTTTTTTTGTCATATCTATCAAACATGTATCGGGTCTTACTGGCCATCCAAATCTCCCCGGAGCCCCAAAACTGTGGGCAATAGCTCATGAAAAAGAGGTAAAATGTGATAACGACAAGTTTTTGGTCATAACTATCAAATATGTATTGGGTTTTACGATCGTTGTAAATCGCCACGGTACCCCAAAACTATGGGCAATATCTCATGAAAACGGCTATAGAACGAGAAAACAATGAGTTTTTCGTTGTGGTCTTGTGGTCATTGTAAATCTCCCTAGGACGCCAAAAACGGTCGTCAAACACAAAAACGACGAGTTTTTTATCATATCTCTCAAACATGTATCGGGTCTTTCGGGATATGAAAATCCACCTGGAGCCCCAAAACTAAAGGCAATAGCTCATTAAATCGGTCATAAAACGCGAAAAGACAATTTTTTGGTCATAACTCTCAAACATGAACCGGGTCTAACAGAAATGTAAATCTCCATGAAGCCTCAAAATTGTGGATAATAACCCATGAAAACGGTCGTAAAAGACGAAAACGCGGAGTTTTTATTCATAACTCTCAAAAATGTATCGGGTCTTACGGGCCTTGCAAATCGCCCTGGAACCCCAAAACCGTCGGCAATAGCTCATGAAAACGGTCATAAAACGCGAAAACGACAAGTTTTTGGTCATAACTGTCAAACATGTACCGGGTCTTACAGAAATGCAAATCTCCATGAAACCTCAAAATTGTGGGCAATAACCCATGATAACAGCCATAAAAGACGAAAACACGTAGTTTTTGTTCATAAGTCTCAAAAAATGTATCGGGTCTTACGGACCATGCAAATCACCCTGGAACCCCAAAATCGAGGACAACAGCTCATGAAAACAATGGTAAAATGCGAAAACGACAAGTTTTTGGTCATAACTATCAAACATGTATTGGGTTTTACGGTCGTTGTAAATCGCCACGGTACCCCAAAACTGTGGGCAATAGCTCATGAAAACGGTTATAAAACGAGAAATAATGAGGTTTTCATTGTAACTCGCAAACATGTATCGGGTCTTGTGGTCATTGTAAATCTCCCTTGAATGCCAAAAACGGTCGGCAAACACAAAAACGACAAGTTTTGGGTCATATATATCAAACATGTATGGAGTCTTACGGGCCATCCAAGTCGCCCTGGTACCCCAAAAATGTGGGCAATAGCTCAGGAAAACGACATTAAAACGAGAAAACAATGAGTGTTTGGTCATATCTCTCAAACATGTATCGGGTCTTACGGGCCATGAAAATCGCCCTGGAGCCCCAAAACAATGAGCAATAGCTCATGAAAACAGTCATAAAACGCGAAATCAAATTTTTTTTTGTTCATAACTCTCAAACATGTATCTAGTCTTACTGTTGTTGTAAATTTCAATGGAACCCCAAAATTGTAGGAAATAGCTCATGAAAACGGCCTTAAAATGCCAAAAACACGGAGTTTTTTTGTCATATCTATCAAACATGTATCGGGTCTTACTGGCCATCCAAATCTCCCCGGAGCCCCAAAACTGTGGGCAATAGCTCATGAAAAAGAGGTAAAATGTGATAACGACAAGTTTTTGGTCATAACTATCAAATATGTATTGGGTTTTACGATCGTTGTAAATCGCCACGGTACCCCAAAACTATGGGCAATATCTCATGAAAACGGCTATAGAACGAGAAAACAATGAGTTTTTCGTTGTGGTCTTGTGGTCATTGTAAATCTCCCTAGGACGCCAAAAACGGTCGTCAAACACAAAAACGACGAGTTTTTTATCATATCTCTCAAACATGTATCGGGTCTTACGGGCTATGAAAATCCACCTGGAGCCCCAAAACTAAAGGCAATAGCTCATTAAATCGGTCATAAAACGCGAAAAGACGATTTTTTGGTCATAACTCTCAAACATGAACCGGGTCTAACAGAAATGTAAATCTCCATGAAGCCTCAAAATTGTGGATAATAACCCATGAAAACGGCCGTAAAAGACGAAAACGCGGAGTTTTTATTCATAACTCTCAAAAATGTATCGGGTCTTACGGGCCTTGCAAATCGCCCTGGAACCCCAAAACCGTCGGCAATAGCTCATGAAAACGGTCATAAAACGCGAAAACGACAAGTTTTTGGTCATAACTGTCAAACATGTACCGGGTCTTACAGAAATGCAAATCTCCATGAAACCTCAAAATTGTGGGCAATAACCCATGATAACAGCCATAAAAGACGAAAACACGTAGTTTTTGTTCATAAGTCTCAAAAATGTATCGGGTCTTACGGACCATGCAAATCACCCTGGAACCCCAAAATCGAGGACAACAGCTCATGAAAACAATGGTAAAATGCGAAAACGACAAGTTTTTGGTCATAACTATCAAACATGTATTGGGTTTTACGGTCGTTGTAAATCGCCACGGTACCCCAAAACTGTGGGCAATAGCTCATGAAAACGGTTATAAAACGAGAAATAATGAGGTTTTCATTGTAACTCGCAAACATGTATCGGGTCTTGTGGTCATTGTAAATCTCCCTTGAATGCCAAAAACGGTCGGCAAACACAAAAACGACAAGTTTTTGGTCATATCTATCAAACATGTATGGAGTCTTACGGGCCATCCAAGTCGCCCTGGTACCCCAAAAATGTGGGCAATAGCTCAGGAAAACGACATTAAAACGAGAAAACAATGAGTGTTTGGTCATATCTCTCAAACATGTATCGGGTCTTACGGGCCATGAAAATCGCCCTGGAGCCCCAAAACAATGAGCAATAGCTCATGAAAACAGTCATAAAACGCGAAATCAAATTTTTTTTTGTTCATAACTCTCAAACATGTATCTAGTCTTACTGTTGTTGTAAATTTCAATGGAACCCCAAAATTGTAGGAAATAGCTCATGAAAACGGCCTTAAAATGCCAAAAACACGGAGTTTTTTTGTCATATCTATCAAACATGTATCGGGTCTTACTGGCCATCCAAATCTCCCCGGAGCCCCAAAACTGTGGGCAATAGCTCATGAAAAGAGGTAAAATGTGATAACGACAAGTTTTTGGTCATAACTATCAAATATGTATTGGGTTTTACGATCGTTGTAAATCGCCACGGTACCCCAAAACTATGGGCAATATCTCATGAAAACGGCTATAGAACGAGAAAACAATGAGGTTTTCGTTGTGGTCTTGTGGTCATTGTAAATCTCCCTAGGACGCCAAAAACGGTCGTCAAACACAAAAACGACGAGTTTTTTATCATATCTCTCAAACATGTATCGGGTCTTTCGGGATATGAAAATCCACCTGGAGCCCCAAAACTAAAGGCAATAGCTCATTAAATCGGTCATAAAACGCGAAAAGACGATTTTTTGGTCATAACTCTCAAACATGAACCGGGTCTAACAGAAATGTAAATCTCCATGAAGCCTCAAAATTGTGGATAATAACCCATGAAAACGGTCGTAAAAGACGAAAACGCGGAGTTTTTATTCATAACTCTCAAAAAATGTATCGGGTCTTACGGGCCTTGCAAATCGCCCTGGAACCCCAAAACTGTCGGCAATAGCTCATGAAAACGGTCATAAAACGCGAAAACGACAAGTTTTTGGTCATAACTGTCAAACATGTACCGGGTCTTACAGAAATGCAAATCTCCATGAAACCTCAAAATTGTGGGCAATAACCCATGATAACAGCCATAAAAGACGAAAACACGTAGTTTTTGTTCATAAGTCTCAAAAAATGTATCGGGTCTTACGGACCATGCAAATCACCCTGGAACCCCAAAATCGAGGACAACAGCTCATGAAAACAATGGTAAAATGCGAAAACGACAAGTTTTTGGTCATAACTATCAAACATGTATTGGGTTTTACGGTCGTTGTAAATCGCCACGGTACCCCAAAACTGTGGGCAATAGCTCATGAAAACGGTTATAAAACGAGAAATAATGAGGTTTTCATTGTAACTCGCAAACATGTATCGGGTCTTGTGGTCATTGTAAATCTCCCTTGAATGCCAAAAACGGTCGGCAAACACAAAAACGACAAGTTTTGGGTCATATATATCAAACATGTATGGAGTCTTACGGGCCATCCAAGTCGCCCTGGTACCCCAAAAATGTGGGCAATAGCTCAGGAAAACGACATTAAAACGAGAAAACAATGAGTGTTTGGTCATATCTCTCAAACATGTATCGGGTCTTACGGGCCATGAAAATCGCCCTGGAGCCCCAAAACAATGAGCAATAGCTCATGAAAACAGTCATAAAACGCGAAATCAAATTTTTTTTGTTCATAACTCTCAAACATGTATCTAGTCTTACTGTTGTTGTAAATTTCAATGGAACCCCAAAATTGTAGGAAATAGCTCATGAAAACGGCCTTAAAATGCCAAAAACACGGAGTTTTTTTTGTCATATCTATCAAACATGTATCGGGTCTTACTGGCCATCCAAATCTCCCCGGAGCCCCAAAACTGTGGGCAATAGCTCATGAAAAAGAGGTAAAATGTGATAACGACAAGTTTTTGGTCATAACTATCAAATATGTATTGGGTTTTACGATCGTTGTAAATCGCCACGGTACCCCAAAACTATGGGCAATATCTCATGAAAACGGCTATAGAACGAGAAAACAATGAGTTTTTCGTTGTGGTCTTGTGGTCATTGTAAATCTCCCTAGGACGCCAAAAACGGTCGTCAAACACAAAAACGACGAGTTTTTTATCATATCTCTCAAACATGTATCGGGTCTTTCGGGATATGAAAATCCACCTGGAGCCCCAAAACTAAAGGCAATAGCTCATTAAATCGGTCATAAAACGCGAAAAGACAATTTTTTGGTCATAACTCTCAAACATGAACCGGGTCTAACAGAAATGTAAATCTCCATGAAGCCTCAAAATTGTGGATAATAACCCATGAAAACGGTCGTAAAAGACGAAAACGCGGAGTTTTTATTCATAACTCTCAAAAATGTATCGGGTCTTACGGGCCTTGCAAATCGCCCTGGAACCCCAAAACTGTCGGCAATAGCTCATGAAAACGGTCATAAAACGCGAAAACGACAAGTTTTTGGTCATAACTGTCAAACATGTACCGGGTCTTACAGAAATGCAAATCTCCATGAAACCTCAAAATTGTGGGCAATAACCCATGATAACAGCCATAAAAGACGAAAACACGTAGTTTTTGTTCATAAGTCTCAAAAAATGTATCGGGTCTTACGGACCATGCAAATCACCCTGGAACCCCAAAATCGAGGACAACAGCTCATGAAAACAATGGTAAAATGCGAAAACGACAAGTTTTGGTCATAACTATCAAACATGTATTGGGTTTTACGGTCGTTGTAAATCGCCACGGTACCCCAAAACTGTGGGCAATAGCTCATGAAAACGGTTATAAAACGAGAAATAATGAGGTTTTCATTGTAACTCGCAAACATGTATCGGGTCTTGTGGTCATTGTAAATCTCCCTTGAATGCCAAAAACGGTCGGCAAACACAAAAACGACAAGTTTTGGTCATATATATCAAACATGTATGGAGTCTTACGGGCCATCCAAGTCGCCCTGGTACCCCAAAAATGTGGGCAATAGCTCAGGAAAACGACATTAAAACGAGAAAACAATGAGTGTTTGGTCATATCTCTCAAACATGTATCGGGTCTTACGGGCCATGAAAATCGCCCTGGAGCCCCAAAACAATGAGCAATAGCTCATGAAAACAGTCATAAAACGCGAAATCAAATTTTTTTTGTTCATAACTCTCAAACATGTATCTAGTCTTACTGTTGTTGTAAATTTCAATGGAACCCCAAAATTGTAGGAAATAGCTCATGAAAACGGCCTTAAAATGCCAAAAACACGGAGTTTTTTGTCATATCTATCAAACATGTATCGGGTCTTACTGGCCATCCAAATCTCCCCGGAGCCCCAAAACTGTGGGCAATAGCTCATGAAAAAGAGGTAAAATGTGATAACGACAAGTTTTTGGTCATAACTATCAAATATGTATTGGGTTTTACGATCGTTGTAAATCGCCACGGTACCCCAAAACTATGGGCAATATCTCATGAAAACGGCTATAGAACGAGAAAACAATGAGTTTTTCGTTGTGGTCTTGTGGTCATTGTAAATCTCCCTAGGACGCCAAAAACGGTCGTCAAACACAAAAACGACGAGTTTTTTATCATATCTCTCAAACATGTATCGGGTCTTACGGGCTATGAAAATCTACCTGGAGCCCCAAAACTAAAGGCAATAGCTCATTAAATCGGTCATAAAACGCGAAAAGACAATTTTTTGGTCATAACTCTCAAACATGTACCGGGTCTAACAGAAATGTAAATCTCCATGAAGCCTCAAAATTGTGGATAATAACCCATGAAAACGGTCGTAAAAGACGAAAACGCGGAGTTTTTATTCATAACTCTCAAAAAATGTATCGGGTCTTACGGGCCTTGCAAATCGCCCTGGAACCCCAAAACCGTCGGCAATAGCTCATGAAAACGGTCATAAAACGCGAAAACGACAAGTTTTTGGTCATAACTGTCAAACATGTACCGGGTCTTACAGAAATGTAAATCTCCATGAAACCTCAAAATTGTGGGCAATAACCCATGATAACAGCCATAAAAGACGAAAACACGTAGTTTTTGTTCATAAGTCTCAAAAAATGTATCGGGTCTTACGGACCATGCAAATCACCCTGGAACCCCAAAATCGAGGACAAAAGCTCATGAAAACAATGGTAAAATGCGAAAACGACAAGTTTTTGGTCATAACTATCAAACATGTATTGGGTTTTACGGTCGTTGTAAATCGCCACGGTACCCCAAAACTGTGGGCAATAGCTCATGAAAACGGTTATAAAACGAGAAATAATGAGGTTTTCATTGTAACTCGCAAACATGTATCGGGTCTTGTGGTCATTGTAAATCTCCCTTGAATGCCAAAAACGGTCGGCAAACACAAAAACGACAAGTTTTTGGTCATATATATCAAACATGTATGGAGTCTTACGGGCCATCCAAGTCGCCCTGGTACCCAAAAATGTGGGCAATAGCTCAGGAAAACGACATTAAAACGAGAAAACAATGAGTGTTTGGTCATATTTCTCAAACATGTATCGGTTTTACGGGCCATGAAAATCGCCCTGGAGCCCCAAAACAATGAGCAATAGCTCATGAAAACAGTCATAAAACGCGAAATCAAATTTTTTTTGTTCATAACTCTCAAACATGTATCTAGTCTTACTGTTGTTGTAAATTTCAATGGAACCCAAAATTGTAGGAAATAGCTCATGAAAACGGCCTTAAAATGCCAAAAACACGGAGTTTTTTTTGTCATATCTATCAAGCATGTATCGGGTCTTACTGGCCATCCAAATCTCCCCGGAGCCCCAAAACTGTGGGCAATAGCTCATGAAAAAGAGGTAAAATGTGATAACGACAAGTTTTTGGTCATAACTATCAAATATGTATTGGGTTTTACGATCGTTGTAAATCGCCACGGTACCCCAAAACTATGGGCAATATCTCATGAAAACGGCTATAGAACGAGAAAACAATGAGGTTTTCGTTGTGGTCTTGTGGTCATTGTAAATCTCCCTAGGACGCCAAAAACGGTCGTCAAACACAAAAACGACGAGTTTTTTATGATATCTCTCAAACATGTATCGGGTCTTACGGGCTATGAAAATCTACCTGGAGCCCCAAAACTAAAGGCAATAGCTCATTAAATCGGTCATAAAACGCGAAAAGACGATTTTTTGGTCATAACTCTCAAACATGTACCGGGTCTAACAGAAATGTAAATCGCCATGAAGCCTCAAAATTGTGGATAATAACCATGAAAACGGCCGTAAAAGACGAAAACGCGGAGTTTTTATTCATAACTCTCAAAAAATGTATCGGGTCTTACGGGCCTTGCAAATCGCCCTGGAACCCCAAAACCGTCGGCAATAGCTCATGAAAACGGTCATAAAACGCGAAAACGACAAGTTTTTGGTCATAACTGTCAAACATGTACCGGGTCTTACAGAAATGTAAATCTCCATGAAACCTCAAAATTGTGGGCAATAACCCATGATAACAGCCATAAAAGACGAAAATGCGGAGTTTTTGTTCATAAGTCTCAAAAATGTATCGGGTCTTACGGACCATGCAAATCACCCTGGAACCCCAAAATCGAGGACAAAAGCTCATGAAAACAATGGTAAAATGCGAAAACGACAAGTTTTGGTCATAACTATCAAACATGTATTGGGTTTTACGGTCGTTGTAAATCACCACGGTACCCCAAAACTGTGGGCAATAGCTCATGAAAACGGCTATAAAACGAGAAAATAATGAGGTTTTCGTTGTAACTCGCAAACATGTATCGGGTCTTGTGGTCATTGTAAATCTCCCTTGAATGCCAAAAACGGTCGGCAAACACAAAAACGACAAGTTTTTGGTCATATCTATCAAACATGTATGGAGTCTTACGGGCCATCCAAGTCGCCCTGGTACCCAAAATGTGGGCAATAGCTCAGGAAAACGACATTAAAACGAGAAAACAATGAGTGTTTGGTCATATCTCTCAAACATGTATCGGGTCTTACGGGCCATGAAAATCGCCCTGGAGCCCCAAAACAATGAGCAATAGCTCATGAAAACAGTCATAAAACGCGAAATCAAATTTTTTTTTGTTCATAACTCTCAAACATGTATCTAGTCTTACTGTTGTTGTAAATTTCAATGGAACCCCAAAATTGTAGGTAAATAGCTCATGAAAACGGCCTTAAAATGCCAAAAACACGGAGTTTTTTTTTGTCATATCTATCAAACATGTATCGGGTCTTACTGGCCATCCAAATCTCCCCGGAGCCCCAAAACTGTGGGCAATAGCTCATGAAAAAGAGGTAAAATGTGATAACGACAAGTTTTTGGTCATAACTATCAAATATGTATTGGGTTTTACGATCGTTGTAAATCGCCACGGTACCCCAAAACTATGGGCAATATCTCATGAAAACGGCTATAGAACGAGAAACAATGAGTTTTTGTTGTGGTCTTGTGGTCATTGTAAATCTCCCTAGGACGCCAAAAACGGTCGTCAAACACAAAAACGAAGTTTTTTATCATATCTCTCAAACATGAATCGGGTCTTTCGGGATATGAAAATCCACCTGGAGCCCCAAAACTAAAGGCAATAGCTCATTAAATCGGTCATAAAACGCGAAAAGACAATTTTTTGGTCATAACTCCCAAACATGAACCAGGTCTAACAGAAATGTAAATCTCCATGAAGCCTCAAAATTGTGGATAATAACCCATGAAAACGGTCGTAAAAGACGAAATCGCGGAGTTTTTATTCATAACTCTCAAAAAATGTATCGGGTCTTACGGGCCTTGCAAATCGCCCTGGAACCCCAAAACTGTCGGCAATAGCTCATGAAAAAGGTCATAAAACGCGAAAACGACAAGTTTTTGGTCATAACTGTCAAACATGTACCGGGTATTACAGAAATGCAAATCTCCATGAAACCTCAAAATTGTTTGCAATAACCCATGATAACAGCCATAAAAGACGAAAACACGTAGTTTTTGTTCATAAGTCTCAAAAAATGTATCGGGTCTTACGGACCATGCAAATCACCCTGGAACCCGAAAATCGAGGACAACAGCTCATCAAAACAATGGTAAAATGCGAAAACGACAAGTTTTTGGTCATAACTATCAAACATGTATTGGGTTTTACGGTCGTTGTAAATCGCCACGGTACCCCAAAACTGTGGGCAATAGCTCATGAAAACGGTTATAAAACGAGAAATAATGAGGTTTTCATTGTAACTCGCAAACATGTATCGGGTCTTGTGGTCATTGTAAATCTCCCTTGAATGCCAAAAACGGCGGCAAACACAAAAACGACAAGTTTTGGGTCATATATATCAAACATGTAAGGAGTCTTACGGGCCATCCAAGTCGCCCTGGTACCCCAAAAATGTGGGCAATAGCTCAGGAAAACGACATTAAAACGAGAAAACAATGAGTGTTTGGTCATATCTCTCAAACATGTATCGGGTCTTACGGGCCATGAAAATCGCCCTGGAGCCCCAAAACAATGAGCAATAGCTCATGAAAACAGTCATAAAACGCGAAATCAAATTTTTTTTTGTTCATAACTCTCAAACATGTATCTAGTCTTACTGTTGTTGTAAATTTCAATGGAACCCCAAAATTGTAGGAAATAGCTCATGAAAACGGCCTTAAAATGCCAAAAACACGGAGTTTTTTTTGTCATATCTATCAAACATGTATCGGGTCTTACTGGCCATCCAAATCTCCTCGGAGCCCCAAAACTGTGGGCAATAGCTCATGAAAAAGAGGTAAAATGTGATAACGACAAGTTTTGGTCATAACTATCAAATATGTATTGGGTTTTACGATCGTTGTAAATCGCCACGGTACCCCAAAACTATGGGCAATATCTCATGAAAACGGCTATAGAACGAGAAAACAATGAGTTTTTCGTTGTGGTCTTGTGGTCATTGTAAATCTCCCTAGGACGCAAAAACGGTCGTCAAACACAAAAACGACGAGTTTTTATCATATCTCTCAAACATGTATCGGGTCTTTCGGGCTATGAAAATCCACCTGGAGCCCCAAAACTAAAGGCAATAGCTCATTAAATGGTCATAAAACGCGAAAAAGACATTTTTTTGGTCATAACTCTCAAACATGAACCGGGTCTAACAGAAATGTAAATCCATGAAGCCTCAAAATTGTGGATAATAACCCATGAAACGGTCGTAAAAGACGAAAACGCGGAGTTTTTATTCATAACTCTCAAAAAATGTATCGGGTCTTACGGGCCTTGCAAATCGCCCTGGAACCCCAAAACTGTCGGCAATAGCTCATGAAAACGGTCATAAAACGCGAAAACGACAAGTTTTTGGTCATAACTGTCAAACATGTACCGGGTCTTACAGAAATGCAAATCTCCATGAAACCTCAAAAATTGTGGGCAATAACCCATGATAACAGCCATAAAAGACGAAAACACGTAGTTTTTGTTCATAAGTCTCAAAAAATGTATCGGGTCTTACGGACCATGCAAATCACCCTGGAACCCCAAAATCGAGGACAACAGCTCATGAAAACAATGGTAAAATGCGAAAAAACGACAAGTTTTTGGTCATAACTATCAAACATGTATTGGGTTTTACGGTCGTTGTAAATCGCCACGGTACCCACCCAAAACTGTGGGCAATAGCTCATGAAAACGGTTATAAAACGAGAAATAATGAGGTTTTCATTGTAACTCGCAAACATGTATCGGGTCTTGTGGTCATTGTAAATCTCCCTTGAATGCCAAAAACGGTCGGCAAACACAAAAACGAAAAGTTTTGGGTCATATATATCAAACATGTATGGAGTCTTACGGGCCATCCAAGTCGCCCTGGTACCCAAAATGTGGGCAATAGCTCAGGAAAACGACATTAAAACGAGAAAACAATGAGTGTTTGGTCATATCTCTCAAACATGTATCGGGTCTTACGGGCCATGAAAATCGCCCTGGAGCCCCAAAACAATGAGCAATAGCTCATGAAAACAGTCATACAAACGCGAAATCAAATTTTTTTGTTCATAACTCTCAAACATGTATCTAGTCTTACTGTTGTTGTAAATTTCAATGGAACCCCAAAATTGTAGGAAATAGCTCATGAAAACGGCCTTAAAATGCCAAAAACACGGAGTTTTTTTTTGTCATATCTATCAAACATGTATCGGGTCTTACTGGCCATCCAAATCTCTCGGAGCCCCAAAACTGTGGGCAATAGCTCATGAAAGAGGTAAAATGTGATAACGACAAGTTTTTGGTCATAACTATCAAATATGTATTGGGTTTTACGATCGTTGTAATCGCCACGGTACCCCAAAACTATGGGCAATAGCTCATGAAAACGGCTATAAAACGAGAAAAATGAGTTTTTCGTTGTGGTCTTGTGGTCATTGTAAATCTCCCTAGGACGCCAAAAACGGTCGTCAAACACAAAAAACGACGAGTTTTTGATCATATCTCTCAAACATGTATC